>WOGP01011138.1:0-10059 GCA_015342065.1 Leptinotarsa undecemlineata
CAAGAAATTTCGTAACCTCAGAACGATGGATATTGCTATTTTGGCCAATCACTTGAATGGAAATGCATGCAGACTGTTTTCCCTCCATTCACTTTCAAAAAATTTTTTCCACACCAACTCATGAATTCTTCTGCTAATTTTTTTCTTGTAAGTCATCAGACTATCTACATCAATGGCCAATGTAGTATCATCTGCATAGAGAAGTACTGAATCTGAACTGACATAGTCAAGTAGATCGTTAAAGAATAACCAAAAAAATAAACGGCCTCAAGATCGATCTCTGAGGAACTTCCCGGTTTATCTCATAATATTCAGATTTATGCTCTCTGATTTTTTATCCAAAAGTCGTATATATATTTGAAAAATTATACGAAGCAGTTTTGGTCGATTTATCTTTACCACCTTTACCCACTATCTTTACCAGAAACTATTTTGATATTTTGACAATATTTGGAAATAGGATAAAAATGAGTAAATTTCATTATAAACACGCCTTTCAATACATTACCGATAATGGTGAGAATTGGTTAGTGTCGAAAATTACACCTATTGGAGGAATCGCTTTTCTTGAAAATAGGGTTTACTACTTCAATTTTGAGAGAATCGGAGAAAACCACGAATTGTATGGAGCAATTCATATGTGCTAATGGTTTGGCGATATATTGAGCACTTTTTTCAATGATCCCCGTTCAGATGCAATCTATTCTGACTGAATTGGTATTTTTCACAATCTAATATACAGGTGAAATAAAATGTTTCACTTTTGTACATTGTGGTATATTTTTTTCAACTTTGAGTGGTTGTCGATAGCTATTTTAGAATTGCTTGCATAGAAACTGCCGAAAGCATTTGTGACAAATATTTCATCTCCAACAATGTCATTATTTATATTTATTTTATAACTCGATGTATTTTTTGTTTCCCTTGTTTTATTCCTCACAATATTCCAAATTTGTTTTTGCTTCTGATGGTGACCCATATGAAAGTAGTTAAAGTAAAAAGACCTATTCTCAGAGATGGAACAGTAAAAAATATCGAGCTGACAACTTGCAGAATTGCATTTGACACACTTGTTATGCAGAGGTAAACGTTTCAGAATATTTGTGCGTGGGGTTGGTAGATAAAAAAGACTAATCACTCTAGAGGTAGGCCTAGGTACATTGAAATTCAGTTTCTGCAGAATATGTGGATCAATAATTGAATTTTTGAAAAGTTAAAAACAATTGTGGAGTGACAATCACTTCGGCAACTCAAGCTGTTCATAGCATGTCTAGCTAACAATGCAATATGGGGAAATCCAATTAGTGGATTAAAAAGTTAAAGGAAACGACGTTGTACTGATTCAACCCTCTCTGTATACAACTGACAAGATGTATTACAAATCATGGATGCATATTTTGATTTTGATCTGATGAAACTATAGTATAAAGTTTTCGATGTAGATGGATCCGCGAAACCACTAGAGATTTACGCAATAAATCCATACATTCTGTTTGCAGCAGACAAAATGGCTTCAATGTGTGGTACGAAGGAAGGTTTTGTGTCGAAGTTAACACCTAGATCGGTGAATGTGTGACGTTACCAGAATGTTTTTATCAGGGTTCCAATGTATAGCGTTATGTGAACATAATATAACCTGATTCATATTTGAGTCTCAGAACATTCTGAATTTGGAGAAAATTTTCACATCAACGTCATAAAAATTATGCATTGAGAAATGAGTAAAAATGGAGGAAATATAATTGCAGAAAATTATTGCTAGTTGAAGAATGGAAAAGGAACAAACTCAACCAACACTAAGGTGAATTGAATCGTAATTAATAGTGTCCAAAACATGAAATGTTATGAATGAGATTGAATAAGAAAACAAATTGAAATCTAATATATTGCTTTGCTGATGACAACGAATTTGTATCATCAGACCATTTGGATCTAGAAGTGATTTCGAATTGAGGTAACTAACCAGGTTCAATTTAACGTCACGAAAACTAAGGCTCCGGTTTCCTTCAAAAAATAAATGTCTCCGAACCAGGTATAATAATATCAGGACAGGCAATTTCACTTTCTGCTTCAATAAGTATGTTGGAGGTTGAAATGGACATGAATATGTCTTGGCACCATCATATCGCTGGAATTGCAAAGGCTGCTTCTCAAACACTTTGAACACTGTTCCGAACCAGAAAACTGTACACAGCCCAGTAACTTTTGATGATTATTGAAGCTCAGATCAGACTATCTTCGGAGTTGTTCTCATAATATGGAGCTCCGCACCTAAGCATACCCTGAAGCTGCTGGATTCTATCCGGAAAACAGCCGTCCACTTGATTGGAGACGCTTGCAACCTATATAGTCTAGAACATCAAAGAAAGATTGGACATATGTATATTTTCTATAGATTCTTTCACGGGAAGTGTTCAAGTGAATTGGCACATTTGATTCTACCAAGAGCGGTACATATCAGAAATACGCGACGGACTATGGCTGCCATCGTTTTGAGGTTCAACTCAGTACATCTCGAACCCCTCTGTTCAGGAACTCTCCAAGCACCACTTCTAGAGCGACTTGAAGATTCTCTTGTAGCGCTTGTGTTCTGTCCTCAAAAAATATGACGTAGTGAGTTAGTTTCGACAACTCAATTTTTGGTTCACAAAATATTGTTTTTCAATATGGATTTCAATTAGTTGTATTGTACATCTATAATAAATCTGCTTTCGAATATTTGTTCAATTTCTATTATTATTATTGATATTGGAATAAAATATTTTTCAATAAAAATGATACCTACTTCCATTAGTTCACAGTAAATGAAAATATATTATGGAATTTTCAAAACACGCAGATGATAATTTTTAAAAATAGTCATTTGGTTGACAATCATAAACACATGAGCCGTTTTATAAAAAATCATAATAATTGATCTGTTTTGTATTTTCGAAATGTCTTCGAAATGGCCTGAAAATAACTTCATTTCAGAGAACTATCAATTTTCATCCCAATATATTACTTTTTTTCAATATTACAAAAATAAAACATTTTCATTTCAACGTTTCGAACACTATATGAGTTGAAAAGTTCGCTTGCGCTACTAGCATCAAACTCATATGATTTTCATATATTTAGATCTTCAAAAGTTAAGTGTACAAATTTTACAGCTATCGGACTATTAGTTTTCTATCTGAAAGGAAATAGTTATTATTTTCCAACTATATATTAAACTGTGGTTCTGGGTTTGTAGCAATTGTTTTCTTATTTGGCAAATTTTCACCAATGATTACCAATTCATCACGTACCAAAGAAAATAAATTTGAAGAATCAGCTTACATCCTTTTATTTCAAAACAAATGCCTATTCATGTTTCCATTTATGATTTTGAACGAAAACAATTTGTTTTAGAAACTTGAATACCGTCAACTTCACTGAAACTCTAAACTTCTTTCCTAGAAGCACATTTTACCATTAAAGTTGACGTTATCAAATGATAATATCTTATAATGTATTCCCTTTGTCATCTTACTTTTGTGTAGGTTCTGCTAAATATTTTACTTTATTTGAACTAAATAGATTTTTAATATTTAATCCTTCGGTACACGCAGTAACATTTCATACAGTAATAGTCGCACACGGTCCACAACACCAGTTGAATAATATATATTTATTTAATAATTTTTTCGAATTTTTCAATTGATAAGGTTTTATCATCATTTTTCCGCAACATTTTTTATTACTATTCAACAGTTCATTTAGATATTGATTTCCTGCAAAAGAAGAAAAGTAAACGACGTTTTGATCACTATTTTATTCCTATGACATGATTTTCAGAAAAAAAAACGAAGATATAATTCTGAAATATACTGAAATTGACACAAAATAAAAAAATATTCAACTGCATGATACATGTAAAGCTAGAGGAAGGGTGTGAAATTACATATTAAATTTAGGTAGTAAATATTTTATTTGTGGTAATCCTCACATATCGGGATGGCATGCTCTAAACATAAATATTTTTTACGTTACGCACAGAAATAATTTGTTTTACGATTTTTTTTCCAACTACAATAGCTAGATCTCCCAATTTCCCCAGGATTTCTTTGAACGAGTGCTGAATCATCGTCCAAATGGCATATCTCTTTCAAGCATATCCTTATTGTCCTTTGAATATTTGCATTCATTCTTTGGCATTTCTGATGGTTATACATAAGACTGAAAGACAACTCTGTCAGAAATTGCCTTCTTGTTTTGTAGAGTTTGTCAGATTACTGTATATATTACGAAATAATTGATTCCTGTTACATACCATATACTATAAAAAATAACCATTGGCCATCTTCTACTACAACGTGCCACATTATACTGTGCACATAACTAATCTACTACATCCACCCCGCTTTTTGTACTATCATACGTTAAAATCATTTCCGGTTTTCAAGTTTCTGCATCAACATTGTCTTCATAATGCATAGTCGAATACAGTAAAACATTTTTTTTTTTCGAATATATGATACCAAAGTTCCTCCGCAACCAAACCCAAAAGTACTAGAACCAATAGGCCGTCCTAAATTTTGTGAGGAAAACATTGGTATTTCTTTTCTTCTGCCTTTTATCGTTCCCAGAAGGGTCAAACCATTATGTTTCAAAGTCAAACCAAGCGCAGTGCTAGTAATCCAATTGTCAGTGATTACATTTCTATTAGAACCATAAAGATGTTGGCAGGCTCATTCAGTCACAGCTTTGCTACTAGTATATTGATAATATGGGCTTTCTTCTTGATTTTTTCGACGTATACTTCCATATTGCTGGTATAAAATAATTTTGTATCGGAAAAGTCAAACATTTTTATTCCACATTTGTTAGGTTTGCTGGGAATGTACTGACGGAAGAAGCATCTACCTCTGAATGCTTCTAGTTTCTCATCCACCGTTTCATACTGCGAATGGGAAAAGCATTTTTTCTTATTATCAATCCACTTCGTTATCAGACATCTCACTGGAGCTAATTTATCTAGAATACGTCGATCGTCCCTAGTAGTGATGTCATCAAACCTTATATATCTCAATAAATATCTGAACCTGGTAAAGTTCATTGTCAAACGAAACACCTCTACACCAGTGCCATCTGTTTCCCATAAATCAATGGTGTTCAAATGACTTGCTTTTCTCACACCTGCAAGATATAACAGGCCTATCAATGCACGAATTTCGTCAATGTTTGTTGTATATATATCCCGTTCACGGTTAAACTCATGCCTCTCTGCTTCAAGTTTAGTGCTCGTTTTATCAACGATCATTTGTAAAATGTTCGAATCGAATAAATTATTCCAAATATCTTGGATATTGGTTATATTTCTAACACATGATTTTGATCCTGGAAGTTGCAAACCAATATTTTCTCTTCGAGTTCTAACATTTTTAGGTCCTCTATGTTTGGCCCATTTTGTTTTGTGGTCTTTTCCAATGAAGTACGGTCCACGAATGAAAGATTATTCTTCCCTATCTTCTGATTCCTCAACTTCTTCCTCTGTTTCGCTTCCCTCCGATCTTTCTTCAATGTTATCTTCCTCTTCTAATTCCTCTTCGTCATCGAATCCATCTTCTGGTTGGACTTCCTCAAAAAGACGCAACAGTCTTTCCTCCTCTCTTTCATAATCCATAATTTTGACTACAGTAATCGCACACGGTCCACCGCACCAGTTTGTCCAATTACTCACTTACTATTCTAGCACCGTCAAAGAAAGAATACACACTGATCTATCATCCCATAAATGGAAGGTAATCAGCCGGAGAGTTCCGTATACGCCCAATAACGTTTCCGAAATACAGATTATAATCATGTCCGGTCCACTAGTCCAGCTGCGTCTACTGAAGGGTTAATTTGAAATTTACAGCCTTTTTTTTCTAAGTTTTACAAAGATTCAAAACTACTCACTTATCAATGTATGCTAGTTAATTATTTTTATATTTTTATATCATACATGCTATCCCCTAGGTTAAGTTGTGAAACAGCTTCGGCTGAACTTCGCCGTTTCATTGATTTTTGTGTCTACTTCTTCTTTATAAACAAGCTATGTCAATGAAAATACCATGTGAATATCTCACATCAATTCATGTGATACTTTTGAGAATTACTGAGTAAAAACTCAACAGACTATATTATAAATACCGATGTTTCACAAGTCTCAAAGTTATTTTAATAATTGACTTCATCGCAGTGAAATCTCAAGTAAATTCACTATGAGCTGAACCTAACATGGATGCAAGCAATTCGTATCAAGCGAACCGCTCCAAGTATTCCTTTAAGGAATTCAAATATCAAACAAGAAGTTCTACTTGGTGCCAGACGTCATAAGCTAACCACTCAGTGAAGTTTTCGTGACTGCATTTAATTTCATGTCACATAATATTGATGAAGGGTGGAATCTGTGCAACGATAATGTCTTTGACAAAACTCATTTTCTATTGGAACTGTATGCGAAGCGGGTGTTAATTAACGGAACTGATTAACGGTGCTGATTTTTTTAAACAGATTTGAAGTTTTTTAGCAATGATAATCTCAGTTGAAGTAATAATGGTGACCTAAGCTACTAATCAGTGATTTCCATCTAAGAAGCTGGAACTGAATGGTCAGAAGACACTAGTTAGTTATCAATTATATCTAATTGATATGATGGAATTGGCCAATACTTGATGATGAACATTCGCCATGAAATGGATTCTTCCAACTCCTGTTGCATTTTTTTAAACTATTCAGTGAAAGAAGTGTTTTTCGAATACTTTATCTCTAAATGGGCCTTAAATTAGAGAATAAACTCAACTTGTCTGCATATATTTCTCAACTGAAGAAAAAACTTCTCGGTTCTCTATTTGTTCTCAATAATAAAATAACCTCATATTTTTCAGATTCTCTCCCATATCAGTTATGGTGCACAACTTAGGGGAAATTCATGTTATTCCATTCAAATATTCAGAATGCAAAAGGAGGTATTGAGAGTGCTGGCTAATATTCGATATAAGGGTCTCTGTCAAGAAAATTTCAAAAAACTCAGAATTATGCCATTGCCAAATTTATTCCTTTATTATGTTTTGATTTAAATCCATAAGAAAAAACCATCCTTAGCGAAACAATGTCATATCCACGAACATAATACACGAAACGCTCACCACATTAGAATAAGTTGATTTCGTCCTCACTTATCGCAAAAAAAATCTATAGATTATTGTATGTACAATATCCTACCCCAAGATTTCAAAGAGTTATTTACAAAATGTATTTTTCTTACAAGAGAAAATTGAAGAATTCTGTCGATAATTTCAGAACACATCTTTGTGGTAACACACATGTCACTACTTCTTTTTGATTTTTTCAATGGTTTCATACAGTGAGTTTCAAAAACTATGCACCATATGGGAACTTTTTTATTGAAAACAGAATATTTTATTGTTGTTGAAAATTGATGAATTGCGGGAAATGTGAATTTGAGTTGCCAAACTTCTAAATTTTCAAACACTGTACAGAAAACAACAAAATTTTGATGAAGAGTAAGTTACCCTCATTTTCGATTTTCATATTTTCGATTTTCGATGTTTTGAAAAGTATTTTCAGATTTGAAATCACAGCCATCCACGCAATGAAACAGAAATGATTCATTTTTTATGTTTCTAGCTTCATAGTTGTCGTTCGTATGGGGGCGACAGCTGATTATCGGAAAAACAGATTTTAAACAGATTTAGACAGATTCTAATTTGTTATGATTGATAAAAATTGAGGAATTATCTATGGCCTTACTCCGGTTCCTATTGTTACCAAAAATTATGGCAGATGATATATTTCGGTTGATGTTCAAACAGTGATTTCTTGATATTTTCAATAGGTCATCTTTATCATTATTCAAAAAATGTTCAACGGATAAAAATTCCTCCATTTTCGCGAAAAAAATCAGATTGATGTCATCAGCATAGGTATGCATTTGAAAATTCTTTAGTGTTTTGGAAAAATCAGAAATGTAAATGATAAATAGCAGAGGTGCAAGTATGGAGCCCTGGGGTGCCCCATGTATCACGTTGAATTCCGATGATGAGTTTTTAATAATGAGAATACGCTTTGTTCTATTACTGAGAAAATATTTGCAAAAAGATTGACTTTTCTCATCGAATTCAAGTTTTGCACATAGTAAAGCATGGTTCATAGTATCAGATGCTTTCTTATAATCAAGTGAAACTAAAAGAGTTACTTCATTCTTATCATATGAATGTATAATACCATCGGTAATATTAGAAAGAGCACTTGTGGTACCATATTTTGTCTAAAGTCAGACTGGGGAGAATACAGTTATTCTCAAACGGAATCAAGCGGAACACGATCAAGTCCCGCCAAATGATCAGCTTCTCTTAACACCTATGAAAGGAGGAAAGAGGGGATCGGGTGAAAGCACTTGAATGACTTGGAAATAGTTGAATCTCGGAAAAATGAGTTCAGATATCACCCGAAAACGATTGTAGATACTAACATTCGAAACGTCGTGAAGTAACTTGGTGTGGAATCTTTGAGTTTTTCATTTCTTGTTAATAATTTCAAAATTTCCATTTCGTGTTATTATTTAACACAGCTAATCTTTTTAATTTTTTACAGAATCTTTCAAGAATTTGAAATCAATTCATGTCATATTAGACAATTGAAGTCCAAACCAATGAAACAAAAGGAATGGGATTCAATTTTCGATTGAGGTTTCCTAGTTGGCACGTCGAAAGGAGCAGCAAATCAAGTGACTCATCACGTAATATTCAATTGTCCCATTGAATAGACAGCCCACCAGCACAGATAAATCTCACCGAGATTTTTCTGTGCTGGTGACCGAGGCTACATGAAATTTTTGGTTCAACAGCACCATCTATTGCCATCCATTGAGAAAGAGATGCAATACCAAACGTTGTTTGATTATCTTCTAGCCGAAATGTTTCCTCATCATTTTGCTTAATTCGTTCTCGAGATCTTCCTTCGTATTACAGAGGCTGAAATCACGTTTCCCTAGAGTCTTGATGATTCTGCTTTTGGTAGATTGATGATGTTTGGATTCGTGATTCAGATAATGTCCCATGTGAGTGGTATTTTGGTATACAGATGTTGACCACTTCTTCACCAAGACGTCTAAGAATGACAATTCTCTAGGTTATTCACTGTTGATGTGCTTCAGAAAGGTGTCTTGTTCTGTATTTCCATGGTTCCATAATACGAAGGTTTCGTCAACGTAACTGAATCAGACTCGGGACTTCTTGTGGGCTTCTTCAATGGCCAGAGTTTCAAATCACTCTTGACTATAACTGGGGAGAGTGGCGGTCCTATTTTCATACGATTGGCAAACGATATACCAATACCAAACTTACAAAATTATTGAGTTGAATTTGTCAATCTGGAATACACAATGTACCTTTACCCGACGAATGGGCTTGAAATTATGAAAACAATAAAAAAATTAAAACCAAAGAAGTCACCCAGATATGATAATATCCGATCAGAAACTTTGGAAGAAGTAGCGAATGAGATGTGCTCTCCGCTAAAAATTTTATGTAATAAATATTTCGACTCTGGGTATTTTCCAGAGGTTTTGAAATATGGATTGATAAAATCTTTATATAAAACTGGAGATAAATTAAAAATCAGTAATTATAGACCAATTTCTTCACTGTCCAATCTTCTAAAATTTTGAAACGATCAATAAAATTATATTCACTAAGTTTTTGACGAAATTTAACTTATTGTCGGAATTTCAGTACGGTTTTAGAGAAGGCAGATCAACCGAGGATGCCATTTGTGAACTAACTACTATTGTGTTTGATGCTCTAGAAAAAAAATACCCATACTTGGAATATTCATAAACCTCTCTAGGACTTTTGACACTGTATGTCACAAAAACTTTTTACGAAAGCTGAATGACTATGGTATCCTTGGGAATTCATATGATCTTTTGTCCAGTTATTTAACAGATCGTGAACAGAGTGTTGAAATTGATGATGTCCTGAGTATTCCCAGAACTGTAACCTATGGTGTTCCTCAATGCACTTTACCGGG
>WOGP01011139.1:0-10058 GCA_015342065.1 Leptinotarsa undecemlineata
ACAAAAAAATTAAAAAACCGCCAATCGAATGTACGTAGCCCGTGAAATTTGAACATTCTTCTTATTTCTTGAACAATCCACTTATATAGAGAATATACCTGTAATCAATTTAAAATGTGGAATGTTCCTCCTGACGAAAATCAAGTAGTTTTCATTAAAGAGCTCTAAAACAATGCATTTTAAACTTATCGTTCCAACCTTTTTCTTAAAAAATTATTTAAATACTCAAAAAAGAGGAATGAAATAATGCATTCAACATTTAAAGGGATTCGTTTCTATTTCATTTGGCAACATCGGTTATAGCTAATAAAGGACAATGAATATGTTACCTGTATGAGACAAACAAAGATGACATATTTCAGAGGCATGCTGTTCTGTTTACTTATGTTCCGAGTTTCGAGATATTCTATGACATATGACATTTTGTGCACCTAACTTATCTGCCTCTATATAAATAAATAACAAAACAACTGTCGTTTATGTGGCTTGTGGAGGTGGTATTGAACTATAATTTATATTTTGCCTTAATTGTTGATTTATAAAGATAATGTTCCTTTTTTAAAGTAGAATATCTAGGTACGTAAAAATTATTTCAACTAGATATAGGCGATGTTGCCAATATGTGAATTAGAAACAAATCACTTTAAAAATTAAAACCCAACATTTGAAACATTGATTTGGATACTTTTCGAAGTGAATTTCAAAAACTCATGAATTAAACTCAACTTTATTTTCAAACTTGCATTTTCTGATATAACCCAAATTGAGGAACATTTCCCATACTGCGGTTAGTTTCGATTGATGGTGTACATAGAAAACACACAGCACAAAATCGCAATCACGGTCTTGAAAAAGATATTTGTATAAGATTTAAGTATGTGCTTTTTTTAGTCATCATTGTTCCCAACGAAGTATTATGCATTTGTCTATTGACTATTATTATTTACACTGTGAATTTCTTCTTTCTCATTTTTTTTATTCTAAAGGATTCACAAAAACTATTCTCCATATTGCATATGAAATGACGTAAAATTTTCTGCAAGGAAGAAATAATAAAAATGTTTTCAATTTCTTTTTGTGATCTATTTACCTACTGATATATCTCACACCTATTGAATACTTTTCAATTATGAAGATATACCAGTTTCAATTTTTCAATCGTCTGTGGAGTTTTCAAAATTGATTGCTTGAAAAATGGTTTGATCACCAAGCTTTTTTGATATATTTGTCTTTTTTACAATAAGTAACAATTTCCTGAGTATTCACTCATCGAGTTCGTATGATCACACAAGTTTAAATTATAGGTATATGATTACCAACCTCCCTCAATCTAGTTATCATTGCAAGTTTATTCAGCCCAACTGGATCATACTTGACAACCCCTCTTGAAAAAATATACGGATGGCGGAGAAATTACAATAAACTGATATAAAAGAACACCTTGTACGACGAAGTTAAAACTACTACTTCGAATGTTAGAAGTCAATTAACAACGTTTACATAGTTTTAAACTCTTTTGACATCTATCGAGGACGTTTGAAAATAATACGACCAATGGAAAAACTGCAAGTACCGTTAGATTTTTTTCGAATCTAAAGACGGAGAGGAATTTCAGCTTATGAAACTTCAAAATAAGTATCTATGTATTTTCTCAGCTCTGATGGGAACAATTATTCAATGCTACAAATTACAAATACAATTTTCTTCACTAAAAATAATTTTCGTTCAATATCGATTATCTATATTTTATTTGACGAGAAATGTACATAAATGTTACCGGAGTGTTTTTTCCTAACACCAAAACGTTATTTCAACACGTGTTTCGATCACCAAGTGATCATCTTAAAGAGGAAGATCCAACTAATCATACTCACAAAGCTATCCTTATTTATACCATAGATACGTGTTCTAGGTATTCGAGTGTCTTAAATTAATTTTACAGTTTGCCTTATCTACTTATCTTAAATTTATTTTACAATGTGTCCTTATGCAATAGTCAGGTAAATCTAATAATTGAAATATTATAAGCTATATAAAATTCATTTCACAATATTGCCCTATCTACTTGTCTTAGAAAGGACAAGAACAAGATAAATATATCTCAGTTCCTTGTCACCAATACACGAAGAACTTTTAAAAGATTTTCAAGCAACTAGGTATGAAGGTGGTTTATAAAAGAAGTCATACACTACAGATCCTTTTAGGAAGTCCAAAAGACAAAGTCGAGAATTCGGAAAAGTCTGGAATTTTCCAAATTAAATATAAGGGCTGCGATACAAAATACTATGGACAGACAAAAAGATCTATTGAAATAAGATATAAGAAAAATTCAGCACACTTAAAATACGGAAGACCTGAAAAATCAGTAGTCACCCATCATATTTTGCAACAAAACCATCCCATAGACCTTAGTTCATTAAGATTAGTTAGACAAGTTAATAACAACAGGCATCTAGATGCTTATGGGGGTGTAGAAATAAGTAAACATAATAAAATATTATGCATAACGATGGTTAACCAATATATAACAGTATACTATATAGCTTGTTAAAATAATATTTTATTCATTAGATTTACCTACCTTATTACATAAGGATACATTGTAAAATTAATTTAAGACTAGTAGATGAGGCAATTTGTGAAATTAATTTTATATAGCTTATAATATTTCAATTAATAGATTCACCTTAATATTATTTAAAAACACATGGCAAAATTTATTTAGGACTAGTAGATAAGACGATAGGTGAAATTAATTTTATATAGCTCATAATATTTCAATTATTAGATTCACCTTAATATTATTTAAAAACACATCGCAAAATTTATTTAGGACTAGTAGATAAGGCGATAGGTGAAATTAATTTTATATAGCTTATAATATTTCAATTACTAGATTCACCTTACTATTGCATAAGGACACATTGTAAAATTTATTTAGTTCTAGTAGATCAGGCAATATGTGAAATTAATTCTATATAGCTTATAATATTTCAATTACTAGATTTACCTTACTATTACATAAGGACACATTGTAAAATTTAAATAGGACCAGCAGGTAAGGCAATATTTGAAATTAATTTTATATAGCTTATAATATTTCAATTATTAGATTTACCCGACTATTACGTAAGGACATATTGTAAAATTAATTCAAGACAACAAATAATTAAGTAGATAAGGCAAATTGTGAAATGAATTTAAGACACTCGAGACGCAGGTACCTAGAACAGAGGAATATATGGTATAAATAAGGAAAGTTTGTAAGTATGATTAGTTTGATCTTCCTCTTGAAAATGATCACTCGGTTATCGAAACACGTGTCGAGTGTTAAAATAACGGTTTGGTGTTGGGAAAAAACTCCAGTAATATTCAGTACTACAACAAAGGTTCCAAACAGTGCATCACAAGAAATGTACGTACCTACCCAATCTTCACTGTGGTAATTCTTAAGGTGTTAGGAATGGCACGTTGAAAACTAAGACTTCATTAATCGCTAACTCGTCAGATTGTTTCTACAACAGCATTTACGAGTAGTCTATTTTAGTTAACACCTGCAACTTAAGGGACTCTGCCAGTTTACCTCAATCTTGAGAGAAATTCCATTATATTATATAAAAATCATTCGATATTCAGTTAGTAAATCTTAATTATTCACTTTCGTCAGCTAAAATACCATTTTATGTCCAATTTTCAAGTATTTTTTCTGAAAGCTCACTTCCGGCTCTCCAAATATTCCACTAATAGTTCGAGTTCCGGTAGATCCCTACATCTATGCTCTTTTCGATCATTCCATTTTTGCCAACTTTCTACAACAAACACAAGCTGGTACACGCGATTGATATCAACTACTAAACGGCTCTGCCACATCACGCGGGACCAAACAAATATCAAATTAATTTCGATACGAGGGAAGACGAATTATTTTCTTTTAAATTAGTTGAATGTATCATCTAATTTCTTAAAACATCTAAACTTCGTTGACAACAATACATTATAATGTTTTTTAAATATATTTGTGCTTTTAAATCGTATATAATATTTTGATACAATTTTGAAAAAGTTAACTCCTAAAAGGTGGCCCTAGACAGTGAATCATTTTGATCAAAAGCTTGAGTCAATCGATTGACTCAAGCGTAATTGAGCGTGTAGGAACCTGTTTGACGCTTGAAGCAAGGCTTGATGGTGATTGATAGAAAGTTTGAATGACTCAAGCGGTTGAAGGAGGGAGTTGATCGTCTATGGCAGTTTTCGTCAAACATTGCGTCAGTCACTAGGTATAAACCATGGCGTCCGCTACGGAAACTGAGCTTACTGAAAACTCTGAGCGGGAATTTATTAACCTGTGGATTGAATTTTATCGCGATTGTCCGGAATTATGGAAAGTGAAAAGTAAGGTCTATTACAACAGAAACAAGAAAACTGCATCACTACCATGTACCACTCATTACACCACCGTCGTTTCTTTTTCTGTGGTTTTTTTCCGCTTGAGGGCCACCAATGTGAGAGAGAGGAAGGCCAAATCCCCGTTTGAAACCATTGCTCATCGAAATGAACCACCAGCGAACGAACAACAAGTGTGTACTGGTCCCATTTCTGGTGAGAAGAAGGTTTTGATCAAAAGATTGAAGGGCTGATTGCAGTTGATTGAAGCGCGCGTCAATTGATTGACTCAATCGTTTGATCGAACATATTGATCGTTTAGGGCCACCTTAAATATTACATTTAATATTTACAGATAAGTTATTATTCAAGTCGCGAAATTAGTTGCACTATTTGAAACTCAAGAATTGCTAGACTTATTTTCATGATTTGTTTAAGAACAAGAGTAGGAGAATAACGAAACATTCTAAAAAACAAATTGACATCCTTCAAAGTTATTAGTTGTCATTTTGGGGTTGTGATATTTGTTATTCTGCATTCAGGAATAATTGTTATTTTAATAGAAGCAAAATCAGCAATATACATCACAAGTGTAAAATTGTGAAGCAATCAACTGCAGATGAACAAAAAATCGCACGAGAGGAACACAATGCAAATTTTTTAACGGAAAAGTATACAATATTTATAATCAATTTCAATGCAAGAGTTCAAAATAACAAAATCTAAAAAGTACCTACGAAAAAGCTTTTCTATTGGAAATATTGTTCGATTCATATATTCAATTTTTTGTCTCAATGTAATAAACGGTTTATTTTAAAAAAATCAGGGATTATGTTAATGAATTATTTTCAAAGAACACTGAAAAACTAAATGAATTATCTTGAACAACCAAGCAGGTACATTCACACTCGATCTGATTATTGTGTCAAGGCGAGATATTGTTTCGGAATATTACAGATACAGATGTCTGTCGTAAAACAACTACTCTATAGCTAATTGTATCTGTTCGTTGTTGATATGTTAACAATTTACTATAGTAGTTCATTTGCAATAAACAACCTCTAGTCAATTCGGTAATCATTCAATAAATTTCAGCGAGTACCTGCTGTTATATCACAAGAAGCCCCTGCGAGGATTTCCTTGGTGGAGAAACTTGTTCAAGCATTTGGCTGATGTAATTCAATATCCGTCGTAATATCAACTTAGTGAGAAGTTGTTTTCCAAAAAACAGACAAATTTGAGAGTGTATAAAAGTAATATATTTTGAATGTAATTCATCGTATTTATCTCTCTTCAGAATAGAAGGTACTGTTTCTATTTGTTTTATTCAATGAATAAAAGTCTTTTTTCCTGCTGGGGATTCGGTCTCAGACTGTTCACCGGTGATCACTCGCTTGATTTCGGCGGGTTGTTTGATGTTGACCAACTAGAAGCTTTTGAAAAGAATTCCCTACTCCTCATAACAACTCTATGTATTGTTTTCAAACGTGGATATTTGTTGTACACACTTCGCATAGCGAAAATTTATATGAACCGCATTAAATTGTATTATTCTTTTTGGTATATTGGATAATTATTATGCTTGTTTATGAATGTTTTTCAGTTTTCAGTTATTGATATTGAATACAATTGATCCTAGATAGTTACAACAAAGACCACTTGAATCATTTGCGAAAACCATTTCAAAAACATTTTTTTTATTTGCATTTGCAAAGGCTCTGGCTTGAATTATTAGTTTTCTACTTTTTCCTCTGAACTGAATGACAGAAATGGCTATTCATTCATTGATTGATGAATTTTCTGTAATCATAATCCAACCTCAATCAATGAAAAAGTGTTTTGATGTTAAGTGAAACTTCATGTAATGGTTTAACAATGTAAACATTTTTGTTTCGAAGAAATGAATGTCATGTTTAATGAAGAGAAGAGACTCTCTATTTTTATATCGATTTGTTCACTGTTGGCCGATATTTTCATCTTTGTAGAGTTTGAATTGTGGCGAATGCCTGAATTCATGATGATTATATTGATATAAAAAAACATCCACATCTACTCTCGCTGTATTTTTTCGACAGTATAAAAGTTCAAAGCTAAAGATACATTTTCATTACCCGAAACATATTCATATTGTTCATTCTCCCTCGTAGCAGTAGACTAAGGAAGTAAATAATAAGTTCTCTGTTATCCAGAGCCGCGGTGCGGTCCCATGACAGGAGCGGGGGGAGAACCGTTGCCTATGCAGTCTTCCATTTCCCCCGCAATGACAGAGTCCGACTTACCACAACCTCTGGTGGTCAGAAGTCCATCCGTGTCTATGATGAAGTGGCCCAGTCAGCCATCACCGACGAAAGCGACCCCCACAAGACAGGTGAGTTTATTTATTTCACAATACTCGCAAAAAAAGTAGTCTTGTACAAAAATCCATTTAGTCAAATCAACCGTAAAAAAATTCTGAAAAAAAAAACAAATGAGAATATGCTAAATATCCTTTTTGAGGGTTCAAACAGGGACAGCGAGCCTATTAGGAAGGTGTTAGGCGACCTCCATGAGTGCCAAATTTTATCAGCTGCGCTGATTACCAGCGCAGGTGATCAGACCAACTCATGTAAGGGAAAAAAACTCAGAATAACTCACCTGTAAATTAAGAGAGTTCCAGAAATTCAGTCTAGGTCCAAAATCCAAACATCACCAGAAGATGGCAGAAGACACTTTGCCGAAGCGTCTTGAAATTGATCTTTGGGAGGATCAGAAACACAGAATGAAACCCGGAATAACACAACCCCTCATGCTCAAGTAGTGAGAGACGTTAAGGGTTTTGTGACTTGACGCCGGGGACTCCCAAGCGTCGATTGTAGGTTAGGAATGTGCTAGTCCTTAGCTCGCACAAGTTTCTCAACTTCTGAGAGTTGTCGTTCGTATGGGAGCGACAGCTGAATAACGGAAAAACAGATTTTAAACAGGACAGACACAGAACAGGTCCTGACTGTCCACAGGCTCTGTCCCTGGATGAGTAAAGGGGCGGTCGTTAGTGTGACCGGTAGTGTGACTTGCAGAAGCGAGGTGTGCAATGTTGTAGGATGTACACCGTCAATCATTCCATTTGTTTAGGCAGTTGGAACGTTTTCCAATTTCAATAGCTTCGCGGATTAACTTAACCTTGAGAGTGTTTTCGGTGGCAATGGTATTGTTGTTTTTAGAGCCATTGTATGGCCTGTTTCACGATGATGGTTGAAGAGGAATGAGACTGGATCTGATTAACGTACAGCAGGTTTAGTCATAGGGCTCTGTTGGAGACTCTTCTATTGGTCTGACCGATGTGAGTTCTGGAGCAGGTGGAAGTTGGTATTTCATATATGACTTGTGCCTTATTGGGTATCGTGCGTTCATAGAATAGAGGAAATTTGACGGTTGGCTGTGCATACTATTCTTAAATCGTGCTCTTCAGAATAAGAAAGGAAAACTTCTGGGTGGTCCGTCTGTTCATTGGGCTATTTGGGATGCTACAAGTTTTCAGAGGTGTACCGTGTTTGTGTGAAGATGGAGGAGTAAAAAGCAGAAACTTATTTTAATAAAATGTATAAGTTGGTATTGTGTCAAGGTTTCATGTGATTGCAATGGAATAAACACTGGTGAAATATGGTAAAGGATAAAAACTTTGATAGATGAAATATAACGCATTCTTTTGATATTTCATATACTTCATGCTATTTTTATCTGTTTTCAGTTATTGTTTCATAGTTTCTGAATAGGTTATTTTCAGTTTTTTTCATTTGCTTTTTTTATCAAATTATCATTCCATTGGACCAGGGTAAATATTTCTCCATGGTATATGTAGTAAATTACTTTATTCATTATACATATAAGATACATGTTTTCTCGAAAACAAACATATCAATGAATATTACGATTCTCCATTTGACTATCCAATCAATAACAATATGAAATTCATGACCAGAACATAATGGTCAAAGAATGTCACCACACCAGAATGGTGAGAAAACCGCTCTCAGATTAATGATCATGATGTTTTTATCATAGACCATTAATGAGTTATTGAGTAATCGTTTATGAAATATCTGAAAATCAATACTAACCAGTTATTAAAATATAGATAATAATGTTTTATCTATTAAAGGACAAACTCCCAAAAAAGAATATTCTAAATTAATCATCTCATTCAAATTTGTGACTACGACTAACAACCACAAAGAGCTATACAAAAATCTTAAAAGCGATTAAAAGCAGAATTAGAAGTTTTGCCTTTCAACGTACGACTCGGGTAGGACGATACGTATAGTGAACGTCGATTGTCTCGCTTTATCTATATTATAAATTACATCCCGATAACTTTGAAACCGAAAAAAGGTTGAAAACGTTTTAATAAATAATTAATTGTCGAGTAATGACGGTGTAACTACGATAGTTTCCCGAGATATTACCCTTGTTATATAACAAGAATTTTATGATTTGAAAGCCGAATATTTCCGAAATGGTAACTTCTATGAAAAAAATAAGAAAACTAAGACAAAGTAACACAAAAGTAAAAACAAGTATCGGCCAATACCATCATATATTTCTTGAGTTTTGTTTTCATCGCTATTTTTTCCGCAGAAGTTTTCGTTTTATATGTACGTACCTTCCGAAAAATATAAGATTTTGTCACATTTAATGAAGATCGTTTTTTTTAACTAAGACCGTAACAAACTTTTACATCTAATATCACAAAAGATTGTCTTGGCATGAGCATTGTAAGTGACTAAACCACATAATGGAGGAATATATTTCAGAGATTTTTGCTGCATTTTAGTAGTTTTGCTCTTACTTGCCTTTCTGACCAACAATTTCTATAGATGCAATTTCAACTCTTTTATTGACCGAGTTGTAAACGTTATATAACTTTGGATTTAATCATCTGTTGGACAGACATTCATGAATAGTAACTAAAAAAGCAGCAAATTCTGCCATAATAGATTTTTTTAATTGATAAATCTAGATTCTTGTTGAAAATCCAAACCGCCAAATTTCACTATTGATAAAATAGTTCCCTTTCTATCTTTCAGATTGTATTTGATTAGACATCTACTGTGGCGCATTAGAATTTGTCCCCATCAGGTATACTGTTTCATATATAATTGTAGTTGCTGTAATCTGTGACTATAATACTGAATCGCACTGTGATCAATTTCAGTAGATAAGTATGTAAGCGCTAGGGAGATTACACGACGACTACAAGTTCAATGTATATTGGTCTGAGGATACCAGAGATACAACTTTGTACACATAGAACATTGTTCGGCATTCGACCCTTCTGTATGCCAGGTGTTTCTGCCGAACATGTTCTTGAAATGACATTCTCCATTCTTTGCAGTTTATGATCTAAATCGCGAGCATGTGTTTCTGTCATGTAATCCGAGAACATGTTTGATGTTCGCTTCTCCACATATTTTGCGTCCCCTAGTAAGTATTCTATGTTGTTGTGACCATATGGAACGCCGTTTTACTTTTTATTGTCACAAATATTCATTCCTCAATTCATTCAACTAACAATTTATTTGTTTGAATTTAATTGATTCATACATTTGTTTGTTCGCAAAATTTGTTCTATTTTAAATAACACTTGATTTAAAATGTTACATGAATTAATTTGTTTGATGAAAAGTTGCGAACAGTTATAA
>WOGP01011140.1:0-10057 GCA_015342065.1 Leptinotarsa undecemlineata
CAAGTGTTGGGTCCACCGGGTGGTTAGCCCTGTGGACCCACGGCCGGCACCGGAGGGAGAATAGAGTTCTCCTTCCCGGGTGCGCCTGGGCTGCCGGGCCGGTTCTGCTGCAGTTGCTCGGGTAAGTGGTGTCGCAACTCACCAAAGGTCAAGTGTGTTAGTGGCCATCCCTGCTTCTTGGGGGCTTGTCCGGGATATTATTATTATAAGTGAAAGTACTCGATCGACCCATAAATAGTCATCTCTCGGAGGAATCAGTCCAGTCATCGCCCCAAGACGATTGTAGATAGTAATAATCGAAACGTCGTGAAATAACGTGGCTTGGAATTTTCACTTTTTTAATTTTAATTTTTTGTTCAATAGTTTCATTTTTACTTGTATTTTATTTCACTATTATTCCATTTCACGATATTTTGCTTAATATAATTGTTATTTTCAGCTATTCATTTTTAATTCTTCATTTTTAGTTGTTTCAGGGATTTCAAATCATTTTATATATTAGACAATGGAAGTCCGAACTAGTGGAGATCAAGTTGTTAAGTATAATTTATAAAAATGAAGTTTGAGTTGAAAGAGGTATATTTTCAACAAAGAAAGATTTTAGCTTACTTTTTCTACATCGTTATCCAAAAAATAGTGAGAATATCCTGAAGAAGGGACAAAACAATCAATTTCTTGCTTTATTCCTTTCCTTGGAGGATTCCCACATGTTTGCCAAAACCTCTCTTTCCCAACAATGGAATATTCTGATATCAAATGTCTGAATTCTCAAAATAGTCGAGAACAAAAAATTTGGAAGACAGTCTAAAAAGATTCTTCGCCATTTTCTCTCATAACATGAATAGAATGCAATTATTCATGGAACCTAAATAATTTATCATTTGAGTACAAAAAAGTCACAAGCAACTTAGTTCCTACCACATATTCAAAACATGTCTTTTCCATCTGACGAATAATTCATCATCCACTTGATACTAACTTCAAGTGCTCCTTATCCTTAACAGGAATATTTTCAAGGATTTAACGCTAACGTGCGACTACATACATAAGATACATTCGCTTCACAGGATTAGGATTTCCCAAGTTGCAAGCGAAGGCACGAAAATGCTAACTCATACAATGGGAAAGGATTCCGGAATCCTGGCGCACGCCTACTGAATTCGATGAAACACTTCCTTCAATATATCGCTCTGTTTACTTTCTACATTCCCGAGTGCTTTGAATCTTCATAGAAAGCTGCCGTTTGATCAGAAGCGAATTATTCCTTCAGTGGTATGCATTTGTGGTATATCGACTTCAGAAGAAGAAGAAGAAGTTATCTATTTGACTTTTATATATATCAGTGAAAATGCAATTTTTCACATGAGGAATTCCAAAGAAATATACAAGAAAAATGTCACGTGAATATTATCATTGTGGGTACAGCTTGTTGAATGTAGAAAGAGCTTTCTGAACTCCATTATGTTCCCGCCCACTTGATGTACACTTGTTAGAAGACGATGAGAACGAGCGAGCAAGAGAGAGATAAGTAGGTATGTCAAAAGTGAGTGGGTCTATTCGACTGTCCACTCAAACCCACAAGGGTTTATTGTGGCTCACACCTATTCTCACTGAGCCAAATGAACCCAGCTTCTTATCGAAGCCGATTAGTTTGTATGATGAGTGGTCTTTCAGATCAGATGGTGAGAGTACGGATCTGCCGAATTCAAAGAACCTGATTCGGTCCCCAGCGGGGCAGGCACAAAGTAGATGCTCTGCAGTTTCATCATTTTCCAGACAGAGGCGACACACACTATCTTTCGACAGTCCAAGTCTCTGCGTGTGATGGTTCAAATGACAGTGACCTGTGAGAAGGCCTGTTATACATCGTAGTTCATCCCTACTGTAATCCCACAACTGTTTGGTATCAAGCTTCGAAGGGTGAATAAATGCTTCGGAGTGAGCCAATCCTGGAAGATTCTGCGAGAGATCCATAAATCTTTTTACCCTCCAGGTGTTCATTGTTTGTTTGGCAAAGCCCAAATCAAAGCCAATGACGGGTTCTGGACCAATAAAGCCGCTTGCAGCACCCTCCTTTGCAAGAGAGTCAGCAGCTTCATTGCCTTCCAGGCCAGTATGGCCAGGAATCCAGACCAGAAATCCATACCAGAGATAATCTATTCAGACTTTTTATCGAGGAGAGTCTTTTTTGGCAGTTTGCTACCAATTTAGACGTTGCTTGGTAGGAGCCAAGAACTTCCAACGCCGCTTAACTGTCCGAGAATATTTTTAGTGATTTGTGACTGGGGTTGGACTCATCCAATCTCTCCGCACACAATTCAATATCATAAATTTCCGCTTGAAATATAGTCGAATGAGTTCCTAGCCAGGTATATAACTCTGTCCTGGGTCTGCGACTGAAAATACCTGCACCAGAACCGGAAGGTGTTTTTGATTCATCTGTGAACCAACAACTATCTGCTCTTAATATTTCCTTCTCCCGGAGGATCCAGTCATCTCTACTCAGGAACAGTACTTTATAAGACAATTCGTAGTTGACAGGTGGAGGCATAAAGTCAGAGTTCATTTCCAGAATGCTGTGACTTCCAGTGTCAACCAACAGTCTGTTGCATTCTGTTAAATATATTTGTGACATTGGCAATGTGCACAAATCTATATGCACTCCATGTACCCTCTCTCTCCAGAAAAATGTGGAAAGGATATCCATGGCCGCTGACGGTGTGGTACTGATGGCACCACTGATGGCCAGACAAGCCTGTCTCTAAGCCCAGAGAGCTTCGCCTGGGCCGTTTTATGTAGAGCCTTTGGCCACCAGGTAATTGCACCATAAGTGATCATTGGTGTGACAATCATCACGTAAATCCAATGATTTGTTTGGGACCTAAACCCCAAGTTTAACCACAAATCCTTCGACGTGTCCATGGCTTTGTGTAAAACTTTTTCCAAGTGAACGTTTCAGGTGAGTTTTTTATCAAGGACAATGCCAAGATATTTCACCTCCGTTCCAAATAGAATGGCCTCACCATTGAAGGAAAGCGGCGTTAGATAGTCCAATTTTCTCCTCCTGGTGAAGGGGATTATCACAGTTTTGCTGGGGATGACAGACTTCTGCTCCTTCCAACACCAACTGTGAACAACGTCCGCTATATACAATGATATAGACTTATTTTCAAGAATCCAACAGAATAATTCTTTCAGACACCAGAGCTATAACACTCTTCTCGATCGCGTTTCATCACCTGAGATGGGGTCATCAAGAAATAATTTAAAATATTTCCCAAACTGCAACACAACCGATTTATATTCAACACGATGAACTGTCACTTTCCTCAAATTTTTCCTTAAATTATTTTCATACATGCATGTTATTTTCAAATACACATAACCCGGAAGTTTAACATTGATTCAATGAGAGTGGTTATGAATAGTATCTTTGTCACTTTTCATAGTTTTTTGACCATACTTTACTATTTCTAGTAAAGTGTCAAAGAGTCTAGAGTTATGAAACAATTTCAGAAAATGTTGTTATTGCTCCAAGCCAGTGGTGGAAAAGGAGCAATGAGCTCAACCAAGGAAACTAACGACCTCATGAGCTCCGAGTTTAATGGAGTGGATAGTCACAACACATATAAGCATGAGGATCATCAAAAGCTTTCTTTATCGCTTTATCTGTCACTTCTCCTGAAGACAAAGCGAATTTCTAGCGGATAAATAGCTTCACAAATATTTGCTCATTAGGAATTCAAATCGTCGAATGCTTTACAGGTCCTCATTAGCGACGTAAAGAAGACTTGGCTGGCAAAAGAATGTTCTCTTTGTGTCTTTGGATCACTGAAGCAACGATTAGCTGTTTTAGTCGCCAACAACATGGAAGTGGAAAAACTTGGGGTTTGAACAAAAAGTCAACTACTAATCACATTAAACAATGCTTTGAGGATTATACTGAACCTTCTATATTACATGTTTGTGTAATGAAGATCACAGCAGTCGGTGCTTTCACCAGAAACGCTATTGTAACAATAAGAAATCTGTGTAAACATATGAAGATTCTGGATCTGATCTTTCTGGAATTCCAGTCTGAACCATAAACCAAATACCAGTTTGGTACGATTTCGAAGTTTCAAGAATTAGTCATAAACAGCTACCAAACAGAAGTATCGTACGGGCTGCAGCTTGGTGAGGATATCCCATTATTTTTCAGGCATAAGTGACTGCTATAGAGATATATTCCTGGGAGTTAATAAAAAAACACTTTATCTCACTACTGCTGCTCGCTTGGCAGTCGATGCCAAAGCTCGACTTTACAACTGTTGCCTTAGGATGCCTCGTAAATTGAGTGTTCTGTCGATCCCATAGATGGCTTCTTCCTAAGAGGAAATGCCATTGCCAATAGCCTCGTGTAGTTCCATCGGACCAAGTCCCACCAGCCCGGATTTTGTTCTTTGTAATCATGTTCTGGTTACAACTACGAGGCTAATGACTGAAATAGTTTAAGTTGCTAATGTAATGGATATAAGAATGTTGGCTTTCACGATTAGAAAAAACCAAATCCGGGCTGGTAGGCCGTGGTCCGAAGGAACTTGTACCGAACGTTTCATATGCTACTGCGGAATACATCTTCAGTGATATATGCGTTGACTGCGAAGAAGTTGGCAATATCTCGAAGTCTCGAAGACTACAAACGCCTTCCAACCACGGCCTACCAGCCCGGATTATGTGCATTCCGTAAGTGTAATGGATATTTGTTGCAGATATCTGAACAAAGCCTTTTTCAATACCGATGGAAAACCCGATGAGGAAAGCACCCGAGATATGGTCGACATACTTATGAAAAAAATGGACCATGACAGAGATGGAAAAATCTCTTTCCAAGATTATGAAAAATCTGTTCTGCGACAACCGTGCCTGCTGGAATTCTTGGGCCAATGTTTACCGGACAAACGAGCTTGTCTGCGTTTCTCAACCTCTTGGGCAAGGAACGTATTAAATGAAAGCCAAGTCTACTTTTGTTGAGTTTTATTTATAGGATTTGGTTATTTTATCGCCCATTCAAATGACGTTTTTCATAAACAACTGTTCAAGATATTATCAATAAGTTCGGCGAAATTGAAACTGAGAAATGATTTCGTTGAAATCCAAGATTATTTTAGTAAGTTATTTTGCTTCGTGAAGGACATACAGTTAGTCTAAGCGCCAACGCTCTGCTGACTTACGGTATAGCAGCAAAACCCTTATTAATGCTACGTACACTATTTCACCTGCCGTAGGTGAAGTAGGGATTCACTATTCCCACCAGGTGTTCCTTTGAACGTGCCCAGAAGTCGAAAAGCATAAAAAATGATATCTGAGAACGATTATATATTTTAATATCTTAAAATATATAATTATTTTGTATGGAAAAATGTAATGGCAGGCATTTTTTTCGGTTCCTACTATAGTTTAGAGAACTTCAAAGCTGCGAAAATTGTATACAACTTTGAGTTATTTCAGCAAAGCTGAAAATTATATAAATATGTAATTAATATTATGATTACATACACATATTCAAAAAAAAACAAACAGACATGTTGGTTCTGACATCCAGGCAGACCACATAATACTTTCTGAGTCGTGCGAATGAAGCAGTATGACTTTCACTCCCTCACTTTTTATCTCGCAGGTAACCAGTATTGAAGCACCTTTGTAAAAACAATGGAGCAGGTTTTTTGAATATACAGTATTCAATTTGAAGCTGCTTCAAAAACACCTTCTGGTTCTGCTGCAGATGTTTTCAGTCGCAGACCCAGGACAGAGATATCAACCTGCCTAGGAACCTATACGACTGTATTTCAAGCGGAAATTTACGCTATTGAATTGTGTGCCGAGAGATTTGAAGAATCCAACCTTATAAACAAGTCAATAAAAATATTTTCGGACAGTCAAGCGGCGTTGGAAACAAAGATTGAACACCTGGATGGCAAAGAGATTTATGGACTTCTGGCAAAATCTTCCAGGATTAGTGCACTCCGAGACGTTTATTCACCCTACGAAGCTTGATACCAAATAGTTGTTGGAGCACAGTAGGGATGAACTGAGATGTC
Source organism: Leptinotarsa undecemlineata (assembly GCA_015342065.1). NCBI lineage: Eukaryota > Metazoa > Arthropoda > Insecta > Coleoptera > Chrysomelidae > Leptinotarsa > Leptinotarsa undecemlineata. Next base: position 6,081 of record WOGP01011140.1, read on the forward strand.
TAACAGACCTTCTTACAAGTCACTGTTATTTGAATCATCATATATACAGAAACTAGGACTATGAGAAGACAGTGTGTGTCGCCTCTGTTTGGAAAATGATGAAACAAGCAGAGCACATACTTTGTGCCTGCCCCGCTGGGGACCCAATCAAGTTTTTAGAGTTTGGCAGAGCCGTACTCTTACCATCTGACCTGAAAGACCACTCACCATACAAACTAATCGGCTTCGTTAGGAAGCCGATTAGTTTGTGGTTGTATGAAATGATGGACAGGACTATAAGAGGTGGAATTTTCAGAGGCAAAATCGATGACAGTATATACAGGCCATTTCTTTTATCAAGTGTTTTTTTATTATTAAAGAAAGACGCTTCAACCACGTAGGGTTATTAGCGTAAGTTCAGTGATACAGATTATGCTAGTGCTATATTTCGTGTAATATATTAATGTGTTTGAGAAAAGCTAAGAGACTGTCAGTATTACAATATTCTCCTAATATGTCTTTGAGTGAACGGGTATTATTGAAATTGAATCTATCAATATGATATAGAACGCATTGAGTTAACATATGTTCAACACTTAAAATAGATTAAAATCGTGTAATCATGAAGTAATCATGTGTCATGTCTGACACACTGCGACTTTTTCTGATCTATTTTGATTCTCCTTGGTTGTTAGACCTCATTGTCTAGCTTGATCTCTTTGATGAGACTCCATAGCCTTGACACCGACACCTTCATATAGCTGGCAGCCTTTGGTTTCTCTTCCCTGTATCTTGCGAGTCTCAGCCTTGCTATCGCTTCACATTCACAGACCATATGCAGTGCTTGACAGAACCTGCATTGGGTTTCTTCTGTTAGATCCATGTTGCTCATTTGTTTCCTGAGTTGGCTATGCTCTTCGTTAGTAGACCCACCACTACCCCTACAAGCTTGCGGTTGTAGTTTAGCAGGTCTTCCGTGAATCTGGACGATGATTTCTTTATGCACTCTTTCGCCTGCCTTATTCCAGGGAGCTTAATCCACCAATCTATCGATTCGGCTTGCATCCATGAGTTTATGGATGTCTCCCTACCCCGCAGAAGGGTTCTGGGCCAATCATAGGGAAGGCCTATTTTCTCATATCTATTTCATTGGTAACTTAACCTGTTTCAATCATTAGCCTTGTTGTTGTAACCAGAACCCAAAAACCAAGCCTGAATGAGCAGATGCGATGACATAGGCAATTCACGAATATAAAAGATAAACGTAGCTTTTCAAGGTGGTCAGTTGCAAAACCAAGCTTCAACAGCTTCAACATTCCACTGCAGCTTTCGTTGCGAGGCAACTATGTGAGTCCAAAAATGAAGCAATCGTGACCTAAACCCCTTTTTGACCTGCCTTAGAGAGCCTGTACACCAGCCACATTTTGCGGTCGGATCGACCACACAATTACAGTTACGTTCCAGCGAAGTCAACTTGCTGCTGATCTCGCCGTAATGTCATCGCGGCATTTGCCGTATACACTAACCTGAAAGTTACAGTCGAACCCAACCGCGTACACCGTCATGTACTTTTTCTCATATTGGTCTCATAGCGTTCAATTTCTGATTTCAAAATTCTAATTATTTCATCAAAAGAACTAATAGACATTCTGAAGTAATTAAAAAAATGTGTTTCGTCTTGCCGGAGTTTATCGAATAAAATATAAAAATTTCCCTCCTGTTGTCGCGCAGCCAGAAGTGGATGTACCCACATTGCCTTGATGCTGGATAATTTTGAGGATAATTCATTCCATTGGAATTGCCAACAGTTGGTGAGGATATGTTTGTAAAAGGGTTTCAGATCTCGGTACGCAACTTGAAGTTCTGTTGCTGTAATCGGGTTGGTAATAGTTTCCGTTTCTAATTTGTCCGCCATCTCATTACCTGCTATTCCTATAAATATGCGATGGAATTCACATAAAATGAATTTGTGATTCTTCATTTTGTAGCAGAGAATGTATAGCTATTTTCCTGAGGATTATGATGGGGTGGTTAGTGTACAGTTCTTTAATTGCCTCAAATGCATTCAGCGAGTCGGTCACAATAAGGCATTTTGTTACGATTCCTTACTTCTGCGAGATGTAATGCTTTTAATATAGCATATAATTCCCCTGTGAATACTGTACTCTTTTTGGGTAATTTGAAGAAGGCCCTGTAATCAAAACTTATGAAAGCTGTCCCAACACCCTCTTTTGGTTTTTGATGCGTTCGTGTATATCAAACAAAAGTTCTTGTATTGGTTTATTAGTTGATGAAATTCTGTCTTAATTATCTCATGATTGGTTTCATTTTTGTTATACTGGGTGAGACTTATGTTTGTTTGTATTTGAGCAATTGTCCATGGAGGAGGGTTTGATATATTTGAAATATTCATAATATTTGGAAGTGAAAGACGTAAACTGGATAGGTAGCGGTTGTATATCTCATAGAATGAAAGATCAGCTCCTCTTTTCTTTCTAGCAAAAGTGTTTTTGAATCTGTTTGCGACGACGTTGTGGTGCTATATTCTGAACCGTATTAGATACAAAGACGTTTAAATAGGAAAAAAGGTAACTGTCATCAGGGACAATACAGTGGTCGAAGAAAATTTAAGGGGTCTCTCACCTTTCTCGAGTTATACGGGGAAAACCGAAATACTGTTTTTGTTTTTTTTCGAATGGAATTGTTATTTCGGAAAATATAAAAAAATGGAAAAGAAAATGTTATTGTATTCGAAGTGTACTATGACGATATAATAATAAATAGGTATTCGATAAAACGTAATTTCAAATGAAACGCTATAAAAATATCAAATGTGATATACCCTTGGATTGTGAATTTATTGCTTCATCAATATCTGTGATAAAAAGGACAGGTTTGTATTAAAAAAAAGTTGATGCAGACCATGTTGACACGAAACGTTTTATCATATATTCATTATCAGATACATCGTCATAGTACACTTTGAATAATAACATTTTCCTTTTCCATTTTTTGATATTCTCCCAAACAACAATTCCATTAAAAAAAACAAAAACAGCATTTTTGGTTTTCCCATATAACTCGAGAAGGACGAGAGTCCCCGTAAATTTTCTTCGGCCATTGTATTGTCCCCGATGACAGTTTTTCCTATTCATTCATATTCATATCTGTTACGGTTCAGAATAAAGCAATGTTACCACGTGATAAAAGAAACAGCCTGTATATACGGTCGTGGTAAACTCTTCTACACGTTCACACTAAACTGTTGAGTAAGCCGGAATAACATGCAATACTTCACATTACCTATAGTTGTCGAACGGCTATGTAACGGTCATAATACCAGTATGATACGGTCATTAAACGTGTTGCTTACGGGCTTAGAACACGGTTCACCCATTACAGTGGGCTAGGTGAACCGTGTCGTGTTATATTCCGTGTCTGATACGACCCTAGCACGGTCATGGTTTGATGCCGTATAGTGTGCAGACACCTTCAGAATATAGCAATATTACCACATGATGAAAGAAACGGCCTGTATGTTATGAAACAGATATTTTTATTTCAATTGACATGATATAAAACTTTGTAGAGGGCCTAATTTTCTTGTGGTGAAATCGAGTATCACATATGTTTTGTAGAGCACGCTGGATAATATTTTTTATAGAAAAGTATCCCCAGCAACACTATCTCTTCAGAAGTTATGATTTTTTTTATCGAAACGATGGACAGGGTTCTAGAGGTGGCATTTCCTTCGACATAAGCAAGAACCACATAGGTTTGATACAAAAAAAGGATAAGGGAATCTTCCAAAGAAACGAAGGAAGTAATCAATTTGCAAATAAGTAACTATATACATGGATGTGTAGATCATGCAAAGAAGTAACTTTCAGACACAAACTGAAAGAAAGTCCTTCTGGAATCTTTGGAAGATTCCCTTATTCTTTTTTGTATCAAGATGGATCAAAATTAAAGTTCCACCATGAATGTGATCTGTTCGA
>WOGP01011141.1:0-10057 GCA_015342065.1 Leptinotarsa undecemlineata
ATATATATATATATATATATATATATATATATATATATATATATATATATACATATGAAATTTCTGAAGCACTTAAGGTATAGAATGGCACAGAGACGTCTGCAGACCAGTATTAATGAGGTTAGAGAGCATTTTGGTTTTACCAACTGGAGAACCGCAAACAGTATTCTAAGGTATTTATCTTTTATAAAGCGATGAAATAACTAATAATATTCCCCAGTATTTTGGGTGGTGTCAAACTCTATGTTCCAACTAGGATTCTTAGTTACCACTTAATAGAAGAGTTATTGCTGCAAGGAAAATTCTGAGTTGAAGTACTACAGTATGTCATTTTATTATCAACACTTATTGATTTCAAAGAAACATGAAATGCTTAAGAGGAACAATAACAAAAATAAACAAATATTATACATGAACACTATCAACATTATGTATTTGAGGATAGAATAAGAAGTCTAATGTTAATTATAAGACATTTAAATATTAACATATTTCACATATTGTAAGAGGGCATACTTGAAGACTGGCTGTATATTACATCATCTAAAAGGACAATTCCTTCAGGCCAAAACTCACCTACACTGTAAGTTAATGGACTTACACCTGTCAGAAAACAACTAGTCCCCTGGCTAATACCATGAGGAGCGTTGGTTCATTTCCTATAGGTGTCAGTTCAAGATTCTTTGCAGAAGTAATTCCTGCATATGCTGGTGAAGATATAACTGTTGGAATCGATTTTCAACTATTGGAACAGACTTGCAGACCGATTTCAGGCTATTTGGCCACTCGTTAGTGCAAGGTATTGTCCGTCATCACCATGAAGTCCATGATTTCCCATTATCAAGCAGTTAGTTAATTTCAAAATGATTATAAAATTTACAAATTGTGTAACCTTTGAAAGACAAATGAATAAATTATTGAACCTCCAGTTTATGCTAAAACACACGTTAGCACCTTTTCTTCACCAAGAGAAAAAGGAAGAGAAAACAGGTAAGACTAATATTGACCTAAAATTCCTTGTGATACACCAGGTTATTTTTTACTGATTTCAAAAATAAAAGCAATTCTTCACTAAAAGGTGAGGTTGTTTGGTTCAGTAGTCACTGGATATATTCATATCTTGAATAAATAAACAATTTGTATAAATGAAAATAATTTTTTTTAAAGAAAAACGCTCTTTGAAGACTAATTCATCATTTACAACCATAACACGGCTTACTTTTCTATAAAAACTATACCAACGTTAAGCAGAAAACCTGTTAATGAACAGGTTGGAAAAAACAATTCAATCAAATGTGGAAGTGATGTCAGCAAATTTCAATTAGATGAATTTATAATATATTTTTCATCATATCCTAATGAAGAAAAAAAGAAATTGGATGAAATGAAATTGTGAATCTTGGAAAAGTTTATTGAAGTATTCTATAAATCAAATGATAAGTGTTCCACAACGGTAGGCTTTCATTAAGGATATCAATTACTTCATAATACCAAGTAATAACAAAATATGAACTTGCTCCTTTGCTTTATTTTATGTTCAAATTTTTTTTATTTACGAGTTTTATTATATAAATTTTAATGGAAAAAATGGACTTCTAATGAAACGTAATACCTGTCAAGACAAATGGTCAAGGAGAACCAAATTCGTCACATTGGAGTGAAATTATATTCCAAAAAAATATTCAAATTATGTTAATGTTGTAACTGCCAAAGAAATGAGTATTTTGTTGTTTTTCAATTTAACTCAGAAAATAACTGAATCATCACTTTTTGGGTTTATGCAACATTTCTGGAAAGTATTGCTTATTGTAAATCAAACTCTCTGTATATTTCAAAAAATCCTTTCAATTACCTTTACTACCTGGGCCTGTCCTAGTCTGGCAGCCACATGTAGGGCAGCTTGACCATGTGTATCATGCACATCAAACAAAGGTTCAGGACTCTGCTCACTGGAAGTACTTGCTAATGACATCTGGCAGGCAGAAATGTACATTGTTATGAAAACTATCCACAAAAAATGGTATATGCACAAGTTTGCAAAGTATTTATAGAACATTAAGATATGCAGATAAATGTTATAAAGTGTTTCAATACATCAACATTAGATGAAATGACACATAAAATTCCTGTACCTGCTAATAAAATTGACTAAGTGATGGATGTTCATTCATGGAATTTATTAGCTGTAAATATTTGTACAGGCATTAATTCTTCATAAAGAGGCACCTTTCCTTCTATCCATTGAGAAAAGTTTTTGCTGAGATGAGTAATGAAGAATGAATTGAATATTTGAGAGAAACAAATGAAAGCAAGAAATGATTTAAGTGTCTTATTATGGTTATATACCAATAAATAGTACACTATAACTTCATTTACTCACAATTGATGTGAATGAATAATTATTATATCTCACAGATATTCTCAAGCAGAAATTAACTGCGAAATCAATTAATTTATTACTAGTGATAAATTAAAACAATATACCTTATTCTTTACTCATTTTATTCTAGGGACATCAATCAAGAAGAGTGAAATAATTTAAATCATGAGACAATATTGACTTTCTTGTCACAATGTTTACCTTTTACACTTTGATCATGAGGACAGCAAAAAAGAAAATTGACGCAGTAGTTTAGTGGAACTTGCAGCCTCATTTGGGAGATCATGTGCACTATGCATGAAAATGTTTTGGAGCACTCTTTTGCTTAGATGGACAGAGTATAATATTGGCTTAGACAGAAATAAAAAAGAAAATATACACAAAACTTCAGTAACAGAAAGCTTCACCTCATAAGGCAATATTATTAGTTAATGAAATTATATGTGAAGTATTCAAACTATTAAAAACAAGGTATTATTTTTAAAAGCAATTTTTTTGGAAACTGTACTGAGATACAAAAATTCTAGAGATGAAAATCGAAAATTTACAAAGTCAATATATCTTTAGCAATCATCATTTTAATTGAGAAACTCGATCAGTATCTGGATAATTGGCGATGAAGAGCAATTAAATTTCATCACTATAAGGGTTAAAACATTTTTGAGTAAATTGAATTTCAATATTGAAATTTATGCTATTATCTTAAAATTTCTTGATTGTTAGATGGAAATCTCAATTTGTGTAATCAATAAAACTAGAATTATTATTGAAATTGAAAAAAAATTATTTACCTGACTCTCATAATCACATCCATCTGAATCGATTTGTTCTACGGCACCTGCCTCTAAAAGAAGTTTCAAAACCTTTTGATCAGTTGGCAAAAAGGCCCCAAAATTAACTCCAGCCATTTCGTTGCCTTCAAGCAGACACTCTTCCACATTACAGCCACTATTGATCAGCCACAAAACCGTTAAAGTATGAACATCCAGAATTGTGTCATTGATAGGGTCTCGGATAGTAGCACAATTTGAAGAGTTCAGGTCATTCTGTAAAGCATTGTTTTCCATACTTTGGGCCATATCCAGACCTTTTATTGGTTTCCCCTTTTTGTTTTTGTTTATTTCGGCGTAAATAGGATTTCTTTCTGAGACTGGACTTTTGATATTGATGTTTTCAACTTTTGTCTCTACTCTTGGTAAAGCTATATCAAGATTGTATGGGCAATCATCCAAGTTATTTTGGCTATTTTCTGTATCTACAAAACTGGTCTCCAAATTTTCCATTTCCAAACTGAGTTCTTTTTCATAGTTTCTAGTGAGCTCTTGCAAAGCTTTCAGATCTGAATATATTTCAGTAGAAGTTTTTTCCAAGCTATTCTCACCTTGGGATAAACAATTATTTCTTTCCTGTGATAACTTGTACATTAATGTGGGGCATTTCTGGGAAGGTTTATCATTTAAATATTGCTCCATTCTTGTCAAGTGAAATGCGTAATCATAAATCTCTTGATTGTTCAACAGCTTTGCATGCAAGGTATAATACATTGCCAAAATACAATGACCGTGGAATATATTGCATAAATATTTTTGTGTACAGTGCTTTATGTCCAACAGCCATTCAGCAAATGAGTGATGAAATAATCTTATTGCTCCACCTTTAGAAATAACTACTACTCTCCTCATCAAATGAAATCTCTTTTTGAAATCCTCGGTGGTAATTTTCGGATTATATACTTTTATTATATCAAAGAGGAGTGCCTCATTAAGAGCACATTTTGCTGCCAAAATTACGTTTAAAAGCGGTTGTACTTTGGCAAATTGTCTACGGTTGAATAACCTCTGACATAACCACAAATACAATCCATTAAGAGTTCCTGGAATTTCCCTTACTTCCCGAAGCACAATGAAATTATCCGAAACTCCATCTAACACTTTCTCTAAATATAAAAAACACCCGTTACTTTTAATATGTAGCTGATTCAACATTTCAGCAGTATCTCTACTTATATGCTGCCTTAAGCTATTTTCCTGGTCTAACCTAGCAAGAATATATTGCTGAACATCACGCACAACTTGAGATTTGCGTAAATCATCCAAACTCAATTTTCTAAAACCTGTGAACATTTTTGCAATGCTCTTAGACTGTTTTTTGGCTGTACACACCAATAATAACCATTGTGGAAACAGATGATGATGATTGGCTAATAATTCGGCGATTGTTTTACTCTGTGAACTTCTTTCTCTTGGCTTAGATCTTGTGAGAGTCGAATTGGAATACACAAATGAATGTTCATCAATAGAGTCTATTAAAATGAAAAGTGAAGTTTTTGGAGGGTCGATTTCAAGTAGAGGAAATAACAAAGCCCTCTTAAGGCAGTCGTCTGGGTTCATTTCAATATTTTTGGCTCTGAGAGCAATCTGTATTTCAGGATCAGACTTTAGTTTCTCCAAATAGGCATCTGCAATAACTGTACGGGGATTTACAGGTAAACTTGGTATTGGAGGAGTTTCAGCAGACTTTTTAGATTCAAGAGTGGGAGATAGTAAATTATCGGAATAAATATTGCTGTACAAACTTTCTTGAGTTAAATGACTGTTTTCTGTAAGGCTCTGTTCGTAGGGAACATTTTTATTTACTTTAGGGCTTAGGGATTTACTGGCCTCCTCGGTTTTTTGAGACTCCTGAGCCATTCGTCTTCTAATACTACGCTCCTTATGACTTTCAGTGGAATGATTTAAGATCTGTGTTACCAATGATCTTACAAACTCACTCAAAGATAAACTTTTCTCATTATGACCTTGTAAAAAATGGTAACAGAGCAACCGTCTATTCAATGCCCTTTGCTGCCGGCCGGCAGGTCCTTGTGAGGGCCAACAAAGCTCTGAACAAAAGGTGGTTTTTCCACATCCTGAGCCTCCTAACAGTAGAGCACCACATGTTTTTGAAACAGGTCTTTGATCCAGACAATGTGCCAATTTTTGAAAGGCCCATTCTCTACAATAAAACTTTTTCTTGTCTTCTTGGCCTGCCATATTCAGCGATTATTCAAAAATAATAATAAATGTAGTATCTTTATTTGTCTTCCTTAGGACGTTGAATTTTGTATTTCATACAGTCTCAAAAGTTTCTCTTACGTATCTCATTTAAAATACAGGAGTTTCTTCAAAAAACTACATTTTTATTAAAACTTTTTCACCTACTATCAGAAAGCATATCCCTTTTTATGATTTGATTCATATTATCTTGGATTTTTGCCATGTTTTGTTACTGAATTTATTTCATGAGAAGTTTGAATCTGAAAGCAAAGGTGGAAGAAATTAAGTAACACCCAAAATTTGTGATCTTAGTTGAATGAAATTAAATGGGCACATTCTGCCAATAAATTCAATCTCAATTATCCACACTGACATAATTTGCAAATTCAGTTTTTAGGGTCAATACTGTAACCAACATTCAAAAAATGAATACATTCATTGGCCAATCTTTTATCATACTTCTGAAACTTGTACTTGTAAATATGCTGTTCTATCACAAAAGAACAATATCAATGCAAAGAATAATATTAAAATGTAAATGAGGTTCATTGTAGCAGCAAACATCAAAATGTTATTCACACAAATCAAAACCCCATATAGGATCATTTAATTTTGGCAAATGATTTTCATGATTTTACGAAGGAAATTGATGTGAGGAAAACAATATTATAATTTCATTCATTTATCATAAATATAAATCTAAAAATAAGTTCTTGTTTGTAGTAGGTGATACATAACACCCACACCATCCTATCGTAAAATACATCAAAAACTTTCTTGATATCTTACCTTATATACATTCAAATGGGTCACTTAAACACGAAAAATATCAATAAATCACAGTATTTTCATGGAAATAAGTTTATGGTTTTATTTTAAAATGTCTCACTTCACTTTCTTGGTTATGACAAATTTTCACTGAATTTTCACTGTCAGATTAGTTCTTAAAATTGGAGCGCTAGATGACGCTTTAGTTAATGACGCCTCCTTTTCCGGGAGATTTGAAAGGTTACAAAATGTCAAAATTTCATTTCAAAATTTGTGAGTAATTTAATCCCGGATATTCAAATGCACCAAATCATAGTGAATTGATAATGTATTAGTGAATATGACGTGTGCTCGATGTGGCTCTGGAGTTTATGAAGCAGAAGATCAAATAACACTGAATAAAATTTGGCATAAATGCTGCTTTTCTTGCCGTAAGTCTCTCAAATAGAAACATTCATTCATAAACTTAATTTTTGAATTGTTTGCCCACTTTTCCATGGAGAGATAAACGACTTCTTGTCTTTCCATTCGTTATAGAAAAATGCTATTTCTTTTTAAAAAATGTGAAAGAGCAAAACTGCTGGCGACTCCTATTGATCCTTTGAATCTTGTTCACTTATTACCCAACTTATTAGCAGAAATGGAATCTTTTACATCACGAAGTCGATAGATTTTATTTAACTTTCATAGATGACGCTGTACATCAAAATAAAATTCATCTGTGGATCTAGCCCTGAAACTTTGTTGGAAGTTTGTCATCGGTTGATCTGGTTGATAATGTGATTCTCATCATGATGATACTTTTGGTGGCGTATTATAACATACGTACTCTAGATTTATTTGTATGTCCCTTCTGGGACAAATCGTCCAAAAAGGGACGATTTATGAACTCAACCTTTTTTAATCCTTTGATGATACGATTCGAAATTTCGTTGTAAAGCTTTCTCAATTCAATTCCGGAGGTATTTTTTTCCAAGGTCTATATCCATAGTGCTCCAAATTCAATGAATAATATTATGTGCAAAATCATCATTTTTGAAATTTTACTATGCAAATAACTTAAATGTATAAGAATTTGATAATCCTACGGTCTCTGGATTTTATAGAAATACCTACATATTTATGTGAAAGCTATTTTGGCTGTGGTCTGCAGGTTTTTATGCCTGCCGTTTCGTCTACTACTGCGGTATACATTATCAAAGACGATGTGGTAACTGTCACAGTGCCCGAGTTTGTGCTCGAGTGGTTGTTTCCGTCGTACCGAACACTGTAACTACGATGCTGGTATTTGACTATGGTTTTTTATTATTATTAGTGGGCGTGGATTGTTTCTCTTAATTGGATTACCTGACCTTATTAGTGCACCTCTAAGGACATGTAACCAGATCTTATTAAAATTCATTGCCTCTTCTTTTCTATTAAAATTATCCCTGTGTTTTTGAATTTCTATTGCCTACCTATATACTTTCGGATAGTATTGTTGAGTTTTATCGAGTATCAATGCATCTTCGAATTAGATAACGTGAGTGCTTTTTTGTTGAGAGCATGTTCGGATAAAGCTAATTTGTCGGTTTGTCCAAGTCAACCCTTTATCTTGTGTACAGAGAGACGGGTTAGGTTAGGTCTAAAGTGAGTGTGTCTATTTGACCCTCCACCGCAACCCGCAAAGGTTTATTGTGGCGCACACCTCTTTAGACTCGACCAAATAAACCCAGCTTCATAACGAAGCTGATTAGTTTGTATGGTGAATGGTCTTTAAGGTCAGATGGTAAGAGTACGGCTCTGCCGAACTCTAAAAATCTGATTCGGTTCCCTACGTGGCAGGCACAAAATATATGTCCTGCTGATGTTTCATCATTTTCCGACAGTCCGAGTTTCTGCATATGAGGATTCAAATGAGCGGATCTGTAAGAAGGCCTGTTAGACATCGTATTTCATCCCCACTGTAGTCCAACAACTGTTTGGTATCAAGCTTCGAAGGGTAAATAAACGCCTTAGAGTGAGTCAATTCTGGAAGATTCTGCCAGAAGTCCATAAATCTTCTTGCCATCCAGGTGTTCAATGTTTGTTTGGTAAAGCCTAAAGTGATGCCCATGACAGGTTCTGGTCTGATGAAGCTGCTTGCAGCACGCCTCCTTTGCAAGGGAGTCAGCAGCCTCATTGCCTTTCAGGCCAGTATGGCCAAGAATCTAGACCAGAGACAATCTGTTGAGTCTTTATATCAAGGAGAGCGTAAATTTCCGCTTGAAATACAGTCGCATAGGTTCCTAGGCAGGTAGATATCTCTGTCCTGGGTCTGCGACTTAAAACACCTGCACCAGAACCGGAAGGTGTTTTTGATACCAACAATTATCTGTCCTTAATATTTCCTTCTCTCGGAGGATTCAGTCCTCTCTACGCGGGAATAGTACTTTATAAGTCAGAGGTCATTTCTAGAATGCTGTGACTTCCAGTGTCAACCAACAGTCTGTTGCACTCTGCATTTAATTGATTTGTGCAATTGGAAATGTGCACAAGTCTGTATGCAGTCCACCTAGCCTTCCTCTCCAGAAAAATGTGAAGAGGAGATCTAGAAGGATCTCCACGGCCGCTGACGGTGTGGTACTGATGGCACCAGGGTTAGCCAGAAAAGCCTGCCTCTGTAAGCCAGAGAGCTTCGCTTGGGCCGTTTTCTGTAAAGCCTTCGGCCAGCAAGCAACTGCACCAAAAGTTATCATTGGTCTGACAATCATCACATAAATCCAATGGATTTGTTTGGGACCTAAACTCCAAGTCCATAGAGACAGTCTGGCTTTTTTGACTCAGGTTGTTTGGTGTACTAGTACCCGTACCTGCATCAAGTAAATTGCGTAAAACGTGTTTATGATGACTCGGGTAGTCTGGTGTGATACTACCTGTACCTGGATTAGGTAAAGTGTCAATAACATATGTCAACCCTTTTCTACCTGCCGTCATGCTGTTTGCATGTTCAAAATGTTATCCAGGTACAGGTATTATCACACCAATAAATACGCTTTACGCAATTTACCTGATTCAAGTACAGGTATTAACACACCAAGCTACCTGAGTCAACATAAATACGCTTTACGCAGCCGTAATGTCCACTCATCAGAAATGAACTTTGAAGAAGCTAACCAGTCTCGCCAGCTAAACGTCAGGAAGAAATTTCAAAAATCGACGGCCTTCGAACTCGAGAAATAAAAACACTGAAAATCTCGGCCGCGAAGGACTCATTCATTTTGTCATATTTTGTAAATAAACTGATTGAAAATAGTGAAAGGAAAATTATTGGAAACATAAAAAATGATCAATCATTAACACAAAACAAAAATACATCTCACTTCTTTGTTATGCGATTATTTCAAAGAAAATTGATATATTTGATTCTCGAAACAAATCAGTGAAAATCCTAAAATGTCCAGTACCTCCTTTAAAACATTCAGGCTATCATCAGGAGAAAGCCCAATATTGTCGATGGTGTAACCAACACTTGGACAGGCTAGAGAGGAAAGCGGAGGTAGCACTGATGCTCGCCAGACGCACCTATGGAGAAACATGGGGGCTAAAATCAGACATGGTATATTGGCTTTACACGATGGTGGCCCATGATAACATACGCATCTCTGGTCTGGTGGCCAAAGATGAAGCAGGCGACCGCCATCAACAAACTAGGCAAGTCATGAAGATTTACATGTTTGGGAATGACGAGAGCAATGAGAACTACCCCAACAACTGCATTGAAGACACTCCTGAATCTACCTCCTTTACACTTTGTGATAATGGGGGAGGCCAGGATGGGCCAATTCAGACTGAAAACACACCGAACTACAAAAGATCGGACCGAATAGAAGTTTCGGAACAAGTGGAGTATCAC
>WOGP01011142.1:0-10057 GCA_015342065.1 Leptinotarsa undecemlineata
TTATCCTCTTTTTTTTGTATCAAGATGGAGTAGTAGAAAGCCAAAAACTTTCTTTCCCAAAAACTATCATCGTCTTCAAGTAACTGAGTGATTCTGCAGTATCTGCAGTTGTACTTTTTCACATGTCTATATAAATGAAAAAGAAATTCGTCACAAAAAACAAATTGCAGATTATTATCACAAATCAATAAGTGACTCATGATTTCACCAAACTCTGTCAGGATCATATGAATTCAATTCTTGTACATTCTGCATTTTATAGGGATTGAATTTTACTTCTTTCAGAATTTGATGTACGCTGCTTTTAGAAACTCCAGAAATAGTCTCAAGTTGTCTTAAATATTGAATGTTGTCCACCACTGCATGTCCTACAACTGGAGCAGCACCCCCTTTATTTCTCATAGGCTTCTCTCGTTCATGTTTTTTTTCAGCAGTGATCTCAACTCTATTAACTTATTCATCAATGGAATTACGTTCTGATATACTCTTTTTTTTCTGGATGAATTTCATTGAAAATTCGAGCCGTAAACTAGCACATTTTCGAAATGAGCAGTTTCAATGGATATTCTTTCTTGTATAGTATAAACCGTTTTCGATAGTTTTCAAATTGTTGAATAAACTGAATCGAATACATCAATATACCAAGGCTCTAACACAGATATGCTTATACAAAAATACATGGTGACATTTTTTTTCATGAAAATGTCTGTCTCACATTCTAAACTATTATTTCAGAAAGCATATTATTTTTTAATAGAGTAGCGTACCCGTAGTGAACCTTTTTCACGATGATAACATTTTAGGTGCTAGTTTTTATTAAAACTTTTCTGAATAATCTTTTTATTCAAATGAACATATGAACAGGCACAACTGCAGATACTCTAGTGAGGTAAATTACTATTGGTTTAGGGAAACCCATTGACAAACTCCCCAGAAATTGAATGTTTGGGCTGGTATTCTGGTAGACCATATTATAGGTCCATATTTTATTGATGGTTACCTCAACAGACGAATGTATCTTGAACTTGTTGAAGGTCAGCTCATCTTTCAACAAGATGGAGCTCCTCCACATTTTATTGCACCTGTACGTCAATTTTCAGATGAAAATTTCACAGGGAAATGGATTAGAAGCCGAGGACCAATAGAATGGCCGGCTATATCTCCTGATTTATTACCGTTTTACTTCTTTTTATGGTGTCTTTTGAAATCCAAAGTTTATATTACACACCCAAATTCTGTTGATGATCTACGCTGGAGAATTGTTGTGGAATGTTGTGCAGTGAAGAAATGTTCGAAGAGATTTTGAAAATCGCTTATACTTTAGGCGATGAAAAATGAAAATATCATGATAAAATTAAGTTTTCATTAAAACGTCAACCATTTCTCTCATTTCTTTCTCAATTTCAGTATACCATGTATTTGGGATTGAATTCCCTTCAAAACAAAGCAAGTAGAGTAGTCCCATTGAAAATTCTGAAATAGGGGAGCTGCAGGTGAGGGGGTTGACAACACAGTGATGATGTATTTGGCGAAAAGTGTTCCTTCTTGAAATGAAAATCGACGGGTTTGAGCGATTTCCAATTTTTTTCACGATTTCGCAGATCAGAGGGATAACAAGTTTTAGCTGTGGCACACTGTATAGAGTCGTATATATATGACTGGATTTGATGAATAGAATAATATGATTATTTATCATCATAGATGAAGTCATCACTGTCATTTGCAATCTTTTCAAAAGATATATTTCATTGGATATAAAAGATGAGAAGGTTGAAATTTGGTCGACTACTGTTACTGTGAGTCACTGGAAACTATAGAATTGCTTCTTCTATCGAAGTTAGAGTTTTCAGTTCTAGGAATAATAATACATATATCTGGTAAACTAGAATACGGTTCATTTTCTTATGGAATGTTTTTTGTGAAATGTTGACTAAAGCATATAAGAAATCCACAGTAGAAATTTGTCAATCATTTTGTCTCTTTACAATTTTTTTGACTGTTTAGTTGGAGAATGCCCATAGAAAACCATCATCTTTGTCGGCATCAGAGTTTTGTAATTCCAAATTCCACATGCAATAATATCCAGTTCAACAAGACGAGATGGACCCGCCTTAACCTAGACCTTGATTGAGA
This sequence comes from Leptinotarsa undecemlineata, assembly GCA_015342065.1. NCBI lineage: Eukaryota > Metazoa > Arthropoda > Insecta > Coleoptera > Chrysomelidae > Leptinotarsa > Leptinotarsa undecemlineata. The sequence continues at coordinate 2,134 of WOGP01011142.1, forward strand.
GCGAAAGTGGACCATATTAGAGCACACCTCTGGGCCAGAACCGTTAAAATTATGAAATTTTGGATCACTATAAAAATCAATGAGCTCATTGAAAATTTATCAGTTTCTTTCGAACAAGATTAACATCAACTACAATGGCTTTCAAAGTAAGAATATTTTCAATTCGTGTTTATGAAGTGGGTTTTGCATGCTCAACGCGAGCTAACTGAAAGTGTTTGAATATTACGTGTTATGAATAATGATTACGTTACATGAAACAAAAAATGAATTATTTCATTCAATTGATTGTTGAATAATTTTACAATAGTTTTTTCAACATACTAACTTATATTTAGGTGACAAAACTTGTACTAATCAAATTTCAATTTCATCCTTTCAGGCGATCTCTTCTCAAAAGCAAATTCACTTCTATTTGTATGAAGCAGTTTTAAACAATAATTTATTGGGTGGTGGTGGTATTGTATCTTGCATGTAGAACACTCTCGACATTTCCTAAATACTAAATACATATCCATAAGAAAAAGAGTAGAAAAATCCATATTTGCAGAGGGTGGACATTTTCATCATCCGATATGTTTTATTGGAAGTGTATAATAATATTTGTCATCATCCGAATAATTATCCTGAATAATATTGTTTTTCGCGAGATTTCAGAACAAATTTTCACTGTAAGAAAAAGCAGAGGATTATTATTCTCTTTAACATAATTCAGTGTGAAATTCCGTAGAAACTTTTCCATGTTTGTTAGGAAAGTAAAGGTTTTTTATTGAACAAATGGGATAGTGATAAACAATGAATATTATATGTGAGCGAAGTTTGTCAAAACTGACAGTTCACTAATATACCTTCAACCTTTCTTGAACATTAATTTCTACTTCAGTACTGAAAAAATCTATATATCTATAAACTGATGGATGTGGCCATTACTACGTGATAGAAAATCATAAATAAGAAAAGAGAAATGAAACTTTATATGTCTTTTACAACTTTTATTTGTAACTAACGTTACTGCAGACATTTTCAAACTTATTCAATATTTTTATTGTTTGTATGTATAAGTTTGAAAATGTCCGTATAGAACGAAACTGCAGTCTACGGACATTTTCAAACTTATAAAATATTTTTATTCTTTGCATGTATAAGTTTGAAAATGTCCCAAAACTGCAGTATCATTAGTTACTAATAAAAGTGGTAAAAAACATAGAAAGGTTTTTTTATTTTTTCCTCACTATATATCTATAACAAATCTCTTTCTATATAAGTGAATTCGCTGTTATCAGATCTATTTCTTTTTTTTTTATATTTTTTTACTTATATCCTTGAATATAAATTCTAAAAATCTAAGGAAACCTTGATATCTTACTCACTATTTCTGTTAGTAACTTTGAATAATTTGCTTCTACTGAAATTTTTGGGCAAAGATATTCGTCATACGTCGCGATGACAATACTTTGTATTCAATACCATTTCTAATATAGATATTTTGTAATCCCTGTAACTTCTGTTCACAGTTTGGTTTCAAACTATAGAACTTATTTCAATGCATTGAAGTAATTTCTCTGAATGAAAGAAAGTCCTTATTTTCATTCCACTGCAGAACTGGAATCTATTTCGTGGGAAAGACATTTTTTGGCTTTTTACGTCCTCATCCTTATACTAAAATATGTAGGAAAATCACAAAGGAAGGAAGAAATCAAACTCTTCATTATTTTTATATTAACATTGAATTATACAAAAATCACTTTTTCATATTCAGTTTATACTCCAAACATTCGTTAAGAAATTGAATCAAATATCATTTACAGTAAATGAAAGTAGATGAATAGTAGAATACTAAATGAACGAGATAGACTTTCACTTACATGGAACACTGTTATCCTTAATGGCGGCCATCGATGTTTCGGACTAAGACAGTTGTCTTATTGCTTCCTCAGTATCAGTCTGGATGATATTTGAAGATGAGGCACTCAATTAATTCATAACATTAGGACTTTACGCGTATGTCACGGATGAGTTGAATCTATTTATGTCACGATGATAGTATGTAATATTATTCATACGCTTATTTGATTGAATCCCGGACATAGCCATAAGAATCAGTTGGACCTCAATAATCTTAAGGTCGCATAAGGTCGGACCTGAATTGAAGTTTTCTTCGGAAAGGTCAATATTTAATTCATAATATATATTTATACCAGCTTTTATCAGCGGCTTCGCTCGCATTTATGCCATTAAATGAGTGTCAGTACAATGGAAATAAGTCAATATGAGAACTATATTTCAATGCTTGGCTAGGAATTTCAATTTTTAAAAATTATGACATACGGTGAAGTTTCGAAAATTTAAAATATGTGCTATTGAATTGCAACAACAAATATATTTCACTGGTGAGCACTGATGATGCTAAATGAAGTTAAAGTAGCTAGAGTTAGAGATATGCTATGTGAGATTTATATTGTTTGACGAAGAATGATGACGAGTTTCTTCATAATATCATAATAAATCTCCATTATCCATTGACAGTTGCATGTATGGGAATTGTCCAGCCTACTTCTAAGGGTTATTGAAAGTATTATAAATAAAATGACAATAATTTTGAAATGAATGAAAAGGGAATAAGAACATTTCTTCAATAAAAAATGTTTGATATGCTATATGAGCGTGATATTGCATGACAAGGAATGACGACAAGGTATAGGTTGTTTTATCTATAAGTCTTTCTAATATACTAATGAATCTTCATTATCCATTGGCAGTTAGATATTTGTGACAATTGTCAGCAAAATATGCAGTATCCACTTTCGCAAATGGAATATACACATAAATTGTTCACTTCTAGTATTATAACCATGAATATAAATTGGGAGGGTATGTTTTAAAGAGATATTGATTGTTTTATCAAGATGGAAAAGTAGAAAGTCAAAACTTTCCCTTCCTAAAAATCATAAGTGTCTTCATTCAACTGGAAAAAAGACCTATTTTTTAAAATATGAACAGCAATATCAAAAATGTATAAACATGGAAGAGGTACAATTCCGTAGGTTTTGAAAATAGATATGCACGAGTCCGTAAATGGAATATGTATCAAGGTACGTAATATAATTTTTTGCCAAGCTTGATTTCCACTTCATATATGTCTACGTTTCTTAACAATATTATTCACGATTTTTTTCAGGTTTAAAGTTTCATTTTTGAGCATTTTCTCTCTCCAATTCATACGACCTTTTCTTAACCGTTCTCCAAGGCTCTGCGGAATCCTTCTGAAAATTATTTTTTTCGTACTTAAATGATCATGCAGAATCTAATATATCGCAAATTATGATATACCAAGAAACGCTTCTATCTCACATGCCGATTGTCTCCAAAATTTTTTCATTTATCGATGTTTTTGATATCATAACCGATTTTGGTCACTCTTCATGGGATTAGTCTGTGACAAACGTCCAAATATCACGAAATTCTGCAAACTAATTGTGAACAAACTTTGTGATGATGTTCCATTAGCCAAAGTGGAACAAAGTAATTCTATATATTCTTGTTGAGTCAAACCTTTCTTAAAGTCGTAAAAGTCAGCCAGCGTATACTGTCACGAGTTGTTTTAGATTTCTAGGCTGTCAGTTGTTAAGTGTCCACTTATGCCACTAGTTCTGAGTTCGGAAATATCACATTCATGTTTTGTCATCTATTGTTTTTTTTGTGAAAATTCAAAAGGCAACCCGCGTTTCTGTACCAGGTGATAGTAGAGTTTGAATTGGGTGAATGAAATCATTGAAGAATATCCACGTATATATTTGAACTTATTATACTCTACTGATGTGGATTCCTGATAAACTCAAATTTGTTTTCAAAATCAAATCAAATTATTCGAACAACTTTCACTCAAAAATGAAAATTATTGGGTCGAATTGAAGAGTTGAATGAAATTTGAAGAACCGATTTTGATAATTCATTTGTCCACAGTTTGTCGTACTCACCACTCTTCTGGCCTACGCCAACGCAGGTCTCATCGCCGCCCCTGCAGTAGCCTACTCTGCAGCTCCAGCAGTGAGCAGCTCCTACATCCACCAAGCCACCCCAGTCGAATCTCCTCTAGCTGTTGCACACGCCGCCCCCTTAGCCGTTGCACATTCCGCTCCCGTTGCAGTAGCCCACGCAGCCCCAGTAGCAATTCACGCTCCAGCTTATGGAGCTACTCACCAGAGCGTAGAACGTTCTCTTGGAGGTGCTCAATCTGTCTCTCACTACTCCAAAGCCGTTGACAGCGCTTTCTCCAGCGTCAGGAAATACGATACACGTATCACCAACGATGCCCTTTCTGTAGCTCATGCTCCAGTTGTTTCTGCTTACTCTGCCGCCCCAGTCTACGCTAAAGCCGCAGTTGCATACTCTGCTGCCCCATCTTTCAGCTCCTCATACATCCAGAAGGCTGCCCCTCTTGCCTACGCTTCATATGCCCACGCTGCTCCAGTAGCTACCTATGCCCACGCTGCTCCTGTAGCTACCTATGCTGCCCATGCTGCTCCTGTTGCTGCCTATGCTGCCCATGCTGCTCCTATTGCTGCCTACTCTGCTGGTCCAGTCGTAGCTAAGGCTGCCGTAGCTTACTCTCCAGCAGCCGTAGTTTCTCATATGACCTTCAGCGGTCTTGGTACTGCTTATCAATGGTAATTTAAATAATTCTGGTGCCCTTTTGTAAATATTTACATATTTTTATTTATTGATGTGAAATAAATGTTTCTGGTTAAATGTATTTCCATTATTATTACTGTTATATAAGTGATAGAAAGAAAAATAAGAAATCCTTCATTCATATATTTGCATTAATTTTTTTAAGACTAAGCATTCTAATCATCACACAAACTTATCGAAGAAAAGTGGCTCAACTAGTTGGCTCACCAAATGGCATTTTTGATGTTGAATAGTTTTCCGATTGGCAAGTACAAGTTATAAATTGTACTATACCTATAGGTATACTTATGTATACTTATGCTTATGCACTATTTTGTCGCACATAACTTACTGTGCGAAATATAAAATAGGCATCAGTTATCAAACGATACTATTATAAATATTCATTTTTTCTGAAGTGATCGACACATTTCAAAGAGGTATGCCTATTCCTGCAAATACTAACTAGTTTTTTGAATCACAACTAAAAATCTCAGAACATGGACAATATTCTACATGTGGGTCATTTTTCACGAGAAAATTTCTAAAGTGATTATTCACCGTAGCAGCGGAGATAATTTACTATTCATATGTTGTGAATTTCTTTTTGTAGCTGATTATTTCATAGTTTCACAGTCCATCGTAAGGTCCTTGGTCATGGACTCTAGCAAAAAAGTGCCATTCAGTTTCAAAACTGATGTTTTCAAGGTGGAGGCAGAAATTAAAAATTTAGTTTTTGTATTAGGTGGCACATAATTTTTTGAAAATTCCGGACATGAAGCGTGTGGCAGTTAAGTTCGTTCCAAAATTGCTGAATTTTGACCAAAAAAACCGTCGCATGAGCATCACTCAGAAATTGTTGAATGTCATTAACGCCGATCTAATTTTGCTCAAGAGGGTCATAACTGGTGAAGAAACATAGGTATGTGATTAGGACATCGAAATCAAAGTCTAATCGTCGCATTATAAGAGCCCAGGTGAGCCAAGACCAAAAAAGCATCCAAGTTCAATCGAACTTCAAGGTTTTGCTAACTGTTTTCTTCGATTACTGTGGCGGAGTGCATAAGGAGTTCTTGTCGAAAAGGAGTACTATCTTGAAGTGATGCGCCGCTTGCGTGAAGTAATAGGAAGATGACGCCCGGTATTGTGAAAAAATAATTAATGATTTTTGCATCACGATAATGCACCTTATCACTAATTGTTGATTCGTAATTTTTTCACCAGATTTCGCCTCCGGTGACTTTTTTCTGTTTCCAATATTGAAGAGGATGCGACGATCGAGGAGATGAAAAGTGCATATTAGAATTGCTTCGAGAATTGGATATACCGCTGGCATGAGTTGAATGGTATCTAAGAGGGACTATTTCGAAGGTGACAGAATAGAAATTGATGAACTGATAAATATTTTTGCATGTTTCTGGTACTTTTCCAAAAGACAGCGTATTTCACTTAATTAGTCGCAGTAAATTGATTTTTTCCGTCCCACTTTTCGTTTCAAGTTACATACAGTGTGACATGCTTGAGGCATTTTAAGTCATTTCTGAAAGTAGATATTTGATTTTTGGTACACGTGTAGACATTCATGGGCCGCAATACTTAGCCCGAGTAAAAACCTAAAACCCAACCTACTGCGATCTCGCGAGAAGAGCAAGCTCTTGATATTTTGCTTCGTGTGGGCGACACCGAAATACGTTATTTGAGAAAGTTGCTCAAAAATCTATTTTAACTCTACATACCGAATTCAAAACCAAAATATAGGGGTGTCTTCATTATTTTGTTAAATGTAATTTAATCGAATTCAGTCTCGTTCACTTGCCTGTCTTAACTTTTTGAAATTTTGAAATTTGTCACTTCCATGTTGAATAAGATTGGTTGCGAATGAAGATTAGTCATTTTTAATGTTTCAAAGCAGCTGCATATTTTGTATTTCAACAGTTTTCAATTTGGGCTAGAGATTCATGGTAATAAATAAACTATTTATACCCCAAATGCCACTTTGAATGTGAATGCGCCAAAAACAGTAACAAAATGCCCATTGAACATCTTAATTCACGAGAAAAATTGAAATAATAATCAAACCGGAAGTGTAATAACAAATCATCCAGCTATTGAAAATCCACATCAGAATCGAAGGTATCATGATGATGATAATGTCTTCACTTCAATTCGTGCCAATCTCTAATTCAGTTTGCGTGAAAGGTCTGAGCAATCAAATTTGAATGGAGAGAAAATCAGAAGATGTCCTGTTCCTCATAAATTTAAAACTTTTGAAACAAAGTTCTTATACACATTGCAATATGACGAATATAAACGATAAGATTACTACTGTTGGGCCCAAAAAAATTTTCTAACTGATACAAATTTCGTTAGAAACATTTTGTTCACTGCGTTTACTAGCAATAGTATCTGCTCAAAATTGTAGGCACTGGTTTACTGAAAATATCCACTGGGTTATAAACTGTAACGATCAATACTCTCAAAAAATGAACGTATTGTGTTGTATTTCAGGCGACAAAATAACTGGACCAGGTTTTTTTCAGTAATATCGCTGAACGCTGAACGACTATTGACTTTTTTTTATAATGAATCACGGAAAACCTTCTACCCCTCATTATGCAGCTAGACGGAAGTTCCGTTCATAATTCTTGGATGACTCAAGAGTGGTTAAACGAACAATCTCCATTACGTTGGATTGGTAGTAATCTAATATATAAAAATGGACGTTTGTTGGTTGGTAAGTGATGAACTTCTACATCGCTTAACCGATCATGATGAAACTTGACATGTATAAGTAATTTTTCATAGAGAAGGTTTAAAGTCTATCACTTTTTCTGTAACTCGCCACTAGATAGCGCTGTAGAAAATTTTTTTGAAAGCACTGTTCCATAACGGCTAAGTTCGTTGATTCTGATTCTGTCAAAACATTGAAACAGCAGCGATAGAGCAACATAGTACTAGTAGAAGATAAATACATTTTTCTTAAAATTATTCACCTATATCATGAAATGACATGCAAATAGAAACTTTTTACCAAGGTCGTAGTTCGATTAGGAAACAAGCAATTGTAATTTGGAAGCAGTTTTAGTTTTTTCGTTTCAACTTAAAAATGGGTCCATATAAAAAATCAAACTTCATTTATGTCTTTTTTCATGTATGCCATTCACCAAAAAAAAAATTAAATGCTTAGGTTCGTTCGTAGGTGATTGACAATGTTTCATGATGAATTTCACTAGTTCGGACTTCCATTGTCTAATAT
>WOGP01011143.1:0-10057 GCA_015342065.1 Leptinotarsa undecemlineata
AATAACAATAAATCCAGTTCGCATTTATGACGATGTATCTCTGTAGTTGTTCGTGAAATAATTTTTTGCTGCGAACTGGTTTATTTTGGGCAAAAAATCCAAAAGCCATTTTTTGTTAAGAATGAAACAGGCTATCGGAAATGAATTTTTAAATGGTAAACAAATAATAAGACAAAAAGTTACTTTGGAAATCAATTTTAGTGGTTGCGTTTTCCACCCCTTACAACCATGGGGTAAATCAAATAAATTACTGGATAAGTGTCTTTTCAGTGCTTGTGAAAAAAATTGTTATACAAATTTTATATACCCCCTTTAAGGGGCTGTATCTTAACAAGGGATGATCCAATGAAGTTTCTTTATATAAAAGATCCTATCTTTTTTTTGATGAGGAATCACCTCCTTGAATGTTTTACACTTATTCAGTTACACTTTGTATACAGCTGCAGTTTCGTAAGAATGTATCATCTTTCCCACCAACCGATTTCCTATAGTCTTTGAAGTCCCCAAGATACTCTTCAGAACAACAAGAAGATCATTCCTAATAATTGGGTTTCTTGTTGAATATTCTTCGTGAGCACTCCTGACCGCTATGGATTGAATGATTCCGTATAGTCTATCTCGTCTGGTGTTTATAGATCTTCAGCTGGAAAAATCTTCACTAGTTTACTTTGTACTACATGTTCAATTGGTAATCATCAACTTTATTACCAAATACGAGTCAAACAAACTAACTGACAATTAGACAACTAGTATAGCTGAGGCACCAGTCAATAACACTGATTATATTCAAACATGACTCAATCTCTGACGGAAGCACCAAACTCTTACGAATCTGTTTAAATCTGTTTAAAATCTGTTTTTCCGTTAATCAGCTGCCGCCCCCATACCAACGACAACTCTCAGAAGTTGAGAAACTTGTGCGAGCTAATGACTAACGAGGTCTTACCTTTTAACGTGTGATTCCTAACAAGTGTGTTATTATTTAGTTTAAAACACGTGTGTTATATTCTAGTAGTTAATTCAATTGTACTTTTCTGGTTCTTACACTATTCCAATTCAAGATTATTGTTTCATTGGAAATGAGGTATTCATTTATTTAGAATGATGTTAATTGTTATTTATGAGTGTAGGGTATTGAGCATTCAATTGAAAATTGAAAAGTTGGTAAAACGAAAAAATACAACATGTTTAGTACAAAGACCATTTATTTCCATTTTTATTTTTACAGAGGGTGAGGCCCGTTCCAGCTATTCCCAGGCCCCCAGTTCCAATGCCACAAACCGCCTGTAATGTATCTTGTCCAAGAGGACCGCCAGGATTCAACGGGACTAACGTAAGTTTATTTTCATTGAAAATGAAAAACACTACAAGAACATAGGTTTTCACGGCCGAAGTTACGATTGAAGAGAACAAAACCCCATTCGGAATTTGTTTTCTCTTGAAAGATATTATTCATTATTGCATAACCTCAAAAACTCAGGGTATTCACATATTGTGACATTCATGATATTGTTCGATTAATTGTAGCAGAATTAACTGGTCACTGAGTGTGGTTCTTGGTCAAATATTTTTTATTTCACTATATTGTAAATGATGTCATAAAATATCCTCCGAATGTAATATTGTGGTACATAAAGATAGAAAGTTTCAATTCACATTTTTCATAATGATCTCCTAATAACAGCTACGTCCAACAATTTACCTATTGAGGTTTCTCATAAAATTGAAATAACATTTTAGAAGAAGACTAAGATTTTTTATCGACCTTTTTTGAGTATTTGTTACCTTCCACAATCTGAAAAAGAATAAAATTATAATGGAGAACTTTATACAGGTGTAGAAGGGCAAACTTTTTTGTTTACCCCAAAAGTTTGCCCTTCTACACTTGTTTAAAGTTCTCCATTATAATTTTTATATTTTTCAGATTGTGGAAGGTAACAAATATCCAAAAAAGATCAATGAAAAACTGATTTTCCTGCACAAAAAAATTACTTTCGTTGAAAAACTAAGGTGTGTGCTAATTGCGAATATTTGAAATTTTCGAACTTTTCGTCAAAAATTAATCAAATATCATATATTATTCCTAAGTCATTGGACATTATTATTCAGTTTCACTGATAACGTCGCACCACTGATATATTACACTTGGAAAAATGGTTTCTTTGTCCCTGTTTTGGATAAAAATCGTCACTTATATCGTTAAAAAAACATTTTATGTTCTACTGAATGAAAATGTATAGAAGGTTTTGCAAAATTCTAGACTCAATAAGTGTTATAACCTCACAAAGAATTGACTGACAACGTAATAACGTATAGATAATAATTTTGTTACATCAGTTTGGCTAGTCAATACAAAAACAATAATTTAGAGCCATCAAAAAGTTATTGTTCAAATAACACCCATAAGAACGACAAATATTTTAGGCATAACATTAGATTTCGATATACTCTAAATAAACACGTGACACATTCTGTAGTAGGTCAATTCGACATTTGATGATTTTTCAGTAATGAATCCGTGATATCCTGAAACACACCATCTATAATTTCGATTCCCAATTTGCATAACAAACTTCATAACTTTAAACCTCCTAACCCCAAACCCCATTGCTCTAGGCTAGGATTCTTCAAGGTTCTCAACCCTAGGGCCACATTTGTTGTTTCACGATTTTTCGTTTTCAAAATATTCACCGGAGTTGGAATAGAATATTGTACAACAAGTGAGAAAAACGAATATTTCTCACGAGCGCAGAAGTTTGTTGGTACGAACGCAGAAGTTTGTTGAGCAAATCGCAAATCGAGCGAATGAGAAATATGTAATTTTATCACGCATTGTACACTGTAATTTTTCTACGGTTGCGTTTCAAGTATTAAAAATTGAAATACATATAAATAATACTTGAACGTCATTAACTCATTTTTATATTTCATTTTAAATAGTAATTAACAGTTATATTTGAACAAATATGTAAAATAATCCCTGGTAGGTGGGTCGTTTTATTTGAACATGTTTTCGGTAATTGAAATAATCGCTGCGGTCAAAGTAGAAGTTTAGTTTTAAAAAACTAAAAACCACGGGGTATTAAATTTGAAAAATCAAACAAGCCGCTTCGTCTAAAATATTTTAGGCATGTAGGTCATATTGACTTATGCATAGTGTGGAATTTTCAGGTTGATCCGTTGAATAGTTTGCCAGAAACGGCTAATTAACGCTCATCATGAAAAACCCTGTACATATATATGAGATATTCAAGTAACAGAATTTTTAGGTGTACATTTTACGAAAACGTTTTCTGAATTCCATATTATGTTAAAACTTTTTTCTGTACTAAATCACATGTATTGAAAATATTTGAATATCTGAATATTTCATCTGTAGTACAAAATTACACTAACAGTAGTTATTCTTAAAATCCAATTTTTATTTTGATTTTCTTTTGAACAACCTATCAAGGAGTTTACGTAGAACGCCATCTGCCCGCGAATAGATCAAGCAGTAATGTCGATAATTATGTGAAATACAGATTCCGAGCTTGAGAGTTACAAACAAGCAAACAAGCCAAACACGCCTAGTTCGATCAAGAGGAATTCTTGACACATTATCGTACAGTCAATAAGAAGTATCATCTTAAAGTTATTCGATGCTTGCGGAAGCAATACGAAGAAAACGTTCGGAAATTACCGGTTTCTGCATGACGATAATGCACATACTCACGATGATTGTAGATATTAAAACTTACTCACCAATAAGTACATATCAGAATTGCTTCGAGCGTTGAAAAAAAAAAGGCGGCACAAGTGTATTATATCTGAGGTAAAACACTTAATGGATTTTACTAAAAGCGGTACATATCAGAGAAACACGACGGACCTTGGCTGCTCACCGTTTTGAGGTTTAATTCAATACACCTCGAACTTCACCGCTTAAAAACTGTTTTTTTTTTTGGAAAAATGTGTTTATGTGGTATAAACTTCCTGAGAACGTTTGCCCAAATGGATTTAATCTCCAGCGATTTAAGTCTAATTTGGGCAAATCCAAAGAGCGCACAGGCTCTCTTAGGCGCCCGCAGAGCACCTTGATAATTTTCTTATAGTGCTTGCAGGGCCGTACCGAAAAAAAATCAAGGGGAAGAGAATCCAAATTATCCCAACCCAACCAGCAAAATTTCCCACCTTACGAAAAAATGAAAGCCTAGGGATTAGTTATTACTATATTATATTAATTTTTTTACTTAGCTATCCAAAGAATGGCTGAATGATTATGCCCGTCAGGATATGCACAAACAAAAATAAATTTTGGTAATTATAAAAATAATAATGGGAATTATTCTACTTTAGATCAAGATCCTTGGTCTCCCACCATATCCACCGTGTATAGGAATATTAAATACAAATGAAAGGAAACAACACTATAATAATATTGTGCTTGTTGTTTTCTACTATTATTTTCCAAGTAGAAAAAACAGCGAACAGTTGGGAACTTTGTAAAATTATCACTTCAAAATTTGTGGACTGTTGTCTTAGAACGCCCGTACACGAGCCACATTTTGCGGTCGGGTCGACCACACAATTGCAGTCGCGTTTCAGCGAACTCAAGCCGCCCATAAGAAATGCTGTACTACTCGTACACGGGCGTTCACAAAAGTCAAATCGGATGTCTGCACTCTGCAGTCAACTTGCTGCTGATCTCCGCCGAGATGTCATCGCGAAATCCGCCGTACACTAACCACAAACTTGTAGTCGTACCTAACCACGTACACCGTCGTATGCTTTCTCTCATATTGGTCTCACAGCATTCAATTTTTGATTTCCAAATTCTAATCAATTCATCAAAAGAACTAATGGACATTCAGTAATAATAATTTTTTTTTCTTGCCGGAGTATACCGGTTGTTGCTTGTATGTTATTTCATTGTAATTTCAGTTTATTACTTAATAACATTGTTTTTTCAGTTATTTTTTTTAATTTCTTTACAGATATTTTCAGGGATTTCAAATCAATTTATATCATATTAGACAATGGAGGTCCGAATTGATGAAATGCACCACGAAAAATTGTCAACCACCTTCAAAGAAAAATTGAAAATTCCTTCCGCCCAACCAGAAGTGACTGTACCTAAAACGATCGTACCTTCCTACATCTTCTCCTCAAAATAAGAAGTATTATTGCTTCTTCTTAGAAATCCATATTGAAACTGGCACTAAACTCTGACACCACAAAATATAGATGTCATTTGCCTCAACTGCAGTGCGGTTTATATGACCGCAGGTCGACCACAAAAATATGGTTGGGTCAACCTCGAAGTTGTGGTTGCCCCAACTACAAATATGTGGTCTGTGTACGGCCGAACTTACTTGGGAGAAATTAAACTTTTTTGAAGTTTTCGAAAAACTCAGAATTTCAAAGTATGGATCTCCAAGTTATGCATGTTGGGAAAGCTCAATCTTCTCCTGGTTTTTCCCCTTTTCTTATTAGCTCTTCCTTTCTTTTCTCTCATTTTTATTTTTTTTATTTTTTATTCATTTTTTCTTATTATTTTTGTCTATCTCCATGGCTCAAAATTTCCCAACTTGTTCCCAAGTCGAAAAAGCAGGGGGGAGGCTCCCTCCACCCCCCATTGTGACAGCCCTGAGTGCTTGTGTTTTATCGTTGAAAAAAAGAAAGAAATTGATGAATAAATAATGAAGAAAAGAGAATTGAAACTTTCTATGTTTTTTTCCACTTTTATATGTAACTGACGTTACGTGAAAACATTGAAAGTTTCAATTCTTCATCCTACATCCATCAATTTATTGATGAATAAATGAATACCGAAAAAATTGGGAACCTCTGGTATAGTCTTAACTTTGATGTTCAAACATTAGTTTCTTCAATTTTGAGGTTGAATTTCGAACATGAATGTTGGAGTTTATAGGCAGTATTGAAATAAAAACAAATTTTTAATTATATCTATACATATATATTTATTTCCAAAATGTAAAAAGTGAAAAAGTGATTCTGATACATATGAATGCCTTTTTCGTTACCACTGCTTTACTCATGAAACACTCCTTATTCATAATCACAAAATATTTATGACCATTTGTACATAAATGTAGTTAATATTCTGAAGTTTTATCCCAACACCAACCTGTTATTTTTAACATCTCGACACGTGTTTCAATCACCAAGTTGAACAGTTCGCTTGGCGATTGAAACACGTGTCGAAGTGTTAAAAATAACGGGTTGGTATTGGGATGAAACTCCTTTAATATTCATTATTAGATCAAAGTTTCTAACAGTGCATCACAAGTATACAAATATGGTTCACAATTTTTCAATATAATAATCAATCAACCAATAAATAATAATTTAATAAAAATAAAACCACTCTTATGAATAAAATAGTACAATTGAAAAAATGAGTACCTATTATCTCCTGTTTGGAAATAAAATAGAGTATAATAAAATAGTCGTAACAGTCGTAATGGCTTCTGAATATACGAGTAAATTTTCGTTGACGTAGGTTTCTTTATTATATACTAGTACTATGTTGCAGTATCGCTGCTGTTCCAAGGTTTTGACAGCATTAGAATCAACGAACTTAGGCGAGCGCAGCGATATAGTACAGTGCTTTCAAAAAATTGTTCTACAACGCCATCTAGTGGCGAGTTACAGAAAACTTAACAGCCTAAAAAACTTTTCCATGAAAAATTACTTATACATGTCGAGTTTCATCACGATCGGTTGAGGGATGTATTTGCAGATTTCTCTCATGCCAATAAGTATATCGGCGAACAAAATTTTAAGCATATTATACTAAAATTATCGACGAAGTGAATTTCTATATACAGGGCTATTCAAATTCGCTTCTGTACATGTGGATCTCGTAAACGATAAGAGATGGAGTGTCAGTTAAATTGTGGCAAAGTTGCGTATTTTAGAGACCTATTCAATGATGTAAAAAAATCGAATATAGCTCTTTTGATTCTGGAGATATACAGAAAAAACCAAAATTTCCCAAATTATTGTTTTGTCTATATCTTCTTTATTCGTAGACATATTGAGAATCTGTCCACATTCTGCTATCGACACTTGATGTGGGCTATCAGAATATGTCCAAGAATCTTTTATATAGGGTGTCATCAGACTTGAGCCACCCCATCTTTGAATTTTTCAAACGGACCTGTATTTTTTGTTGTGGTTTTTGGATCGTAGACGTTCACTTTATACTGAAACATTGAATTCCATTTTATATTTGGGGATGTTTTGGTAATATTTGATTATAATTGGGTGAATTAATCCCTTTTAAATTACGGCCCTGGAAGTTGGTTAACTCAGTTGAATAAAAGCACAATGGCAACGTCTCCCTATGTACAATAGAGTTTTCAGAGAGTTTTCTTTTATTTTTAGGCACCTATTCATATTTTTTCATATTTCCATTGCTCTGAGCGTTTTCTAAAATGAATTTCAAATAAAAACACCTTTTATCCTTTTATGACTATCTGAAACATATCTAGAACAAAAATATGTTATAATATATTTTTTGATGAGCAGAAAAAGAAGTGATAGCAATAATAACATCCAAAACCAACATTATAATTTTAATGAAAATTTAAATGACATTTCGTGACAAATATTGGGCCAATATGATGGCTTGCAAGATCACCAGATCTTACTATTTTGGAATATTTTCTATGGGCGACATTGAAAAATAGGATTTACGCTGGCAGAGAGATAGAAAATGTGGAAGACTTTGGATTGAAGATTTTGAATGATTTCGCAACAATGCATCAAATATGTGTATTAAGGGCAATAAATAATATGAAAAACCGAGTTCAAAAATATCTCAAAATGGATTGACTCCAATTCGAACATTTATTGCGACATAAATTTTTTTGTGTATATAAATTACTTCATTTTAATTTTCATTACAGTTATAGTGTTCGTTTCTAATGTTAATATTGCTATCATTTCTTTTTCTGCGCATTGAAATACACTTAATATATTTTTGATGTAGATGTCTCAGATAATCAGAACAGGTTTTCTTAATCGAAGTCCATTGTAGAAAACGCTCAGAGCAATGGAAAAAATATAAATAGGTAGGTACCTAAAAATGAAGTAAAAAAACTCTTGAAAAACTCTACGATATATAGGGAGACTTGAAAGTTGGTATTGCGTTTTTATTCAACTCAGTCAACCAATTTCCAGGTCCGTAATTCAAAAGGGAATAATTCACACAATTATAATCAAATATTACCCAAACGCCCCGAAATATAAAATTTATTCAGATTTCTCAATATGAAGTGAACGTCGACGATACAAAAAATACAACAAAAAATACAGGTCCGTATTTAAACATTCAAAGATGGGGGTGGCCCAAGTCAGATGACACCCTGTATAAAAATTCATGGACATATTCTGATAACCCTCATCAAGTGCCAATAGCAAAATGTGGACAGATTTTCAATATGTCTTCGAATACAGAAGATGTAGGCAAAAATATAATTTGAGATTTTTTGGTTTTTCCTGTATTTCTCCAGAACCAAAAGAGTTATATTCGATTTTTTTACATCAATGAGTAGGTCTTTAAAATACGCAACTTTGCTGCTCATCAACCAACACTCTATCTCTTATCGTTTACGGGATCCCCATATACAGAAACGAATTTGAATAGTCCTGTATGTCCAGTATATACTTAAATTGTTTAAATATCTTCCTTGGTGTCTGCTGTAGCCAGTTGCTGTATAACAGGTCCGTACAGTGCAGGATTGTTACTTATCCTATTGTATCTTTGGTGTGCATACTTTTTCCTGATTGTGGCATGGAATTTAGAAGATTTGGTTTTTGTTAAAATTTTTGCTAAGCTAACAACGACGTTTTCGAATTCGGAAAATCTAAAATTAGTATAGTGAATCAGAATGGGTGTCCACAGTTGGGACAATTTTATAGTTCCACCAAGGATGCCCACTGCTAAACAATGAGCTGCAGCAGCTTGCAAAGAAGGTTTTATATAGCATGTTTCGTACTCTAACAATGCCAGCTCGAGAATGAACTTTCCTAAATTGTGATAATCACTCTGAACACCCGCAATCTCATTGAAACTTCTCAGGAAACGCAAAGATGAAGGACATCCCAATTTGAAATCCAGTGCCTTCAGTACGTTCCACTCCATTTCAAGAATCTGCTTTCCAGAAAAAGTATTATCACACATGTAGACCAAGTCTTTAAGCTCTAAGATATCTGTTTCCTCATACTTGCAGGAAATGAAAATGGCAGTAATGCCAAGCAGCTGCAGATTTTCTCGGGTAACTATTTCATTATCCTGCAAAAACCTATCGACAATAGATACAGATAGATGGAGGGTATCTATGTGCAGTTCGAACTGCATGTGGACCTCAATTATCCAATTTATCAGAATTGTACGCATTCTTGAGTTTATATCTTTTCCCTCCAGGAACCCCTTCTTTAGAGAGCATTCGGTTTCCAGGTTCCTGAGGTATTTGAATATATCTGCAGTATATTCTGTATTCATGGAGTCGGGGTATATAATATCCAGTTGTTGTGAGGAATGACTCTGCAAGTTATCCTTTCCAATGTGTATTTCCCCATTTGTATTGTCTTGAGCTACTTCGCGTCTAGGAAGGTTTTTTGTAGATTGGATAACTTGTTCGGGTATCTTCTTGGTTTGTTTGAAAGGAAGTGTTCCGTTGACATTTTTCTTCAATTCTGTATAAGGGTTCTCAATATAACCTAATTTACCACTGGGCACAACGTTTTGTATAATATTTCCAATTTCGCCAAGAGCAGACCTTTGACGATTTGATGCGGTTCCAGCGTGACCGTTAGGGAATTGTGTCATAGCCATTCTGAAAGAAAAAACAAAAAAATTGAGAATAGAAGTTGGTGGTGGAGAAGTTGGTGGTGGTAGGACATTCAGTATTTGAAGACTTTTCAATAGTATCAAATCAAATCAAATCAAACTGTACTTTATTGTCCAAGAATAATTATTCTTATTAACAAAGTGAGAAGATAACAATGAAGTGGATATCCACTGTGTCCAATACATATGAGAGAC
>WOGP01011144.1:0-10057 GCA_015342065.1 Leptinotarsa undecemlineata
CTGTTTAGGCTAGCTGTGTGCATAACCCTTTTCTTCACCTTGTTTACAAAAACATTTGGTATAATTTTTTTTTTGTACAGTTCGAAACTGTTAAGTTCATTACGTAACAAGTAGTGAACTTGGCACCCTTGGCGTGGGGCCCTAATAAATCTTTTTGGCAGTATTTCCAGGAAATGTATAGTTATTCGAAATTTTTCAAAATCATTTATTCGAAACTGTAGATAATTATAGGAACAAAAAAAGAGGTTGTTTGTTTTTATTTTAAGTACCTACCTTGGTTTTATAGCAAGGCTTGTAAAACAATTGAGATTACTCGGGACTTAATATTTAAGTCAAAAATGCGGAAATCAGTCTGCCTTCTCGAACCAGATTTAGCTTACGAAACTCCCTCTAGTGTACCCTCAGTTCCGGTTAATGAAGTTCATCCTACTCGAACTGTTTCAGCTAGGATAAAATGTTGGAATTGTATGTCCACGGGTCATGGTTTTTCTCAATATACCTTACCTAGATCGAACCAATTTTGTTTTCTATATGGCAGGCCGAATGTTACCAAATACTCGTGTTCTTTTAATTCAAAAAACGGGTTTGGAGATCTCCGTCACCACATCAATCGACGGGGATCTCAAAATTGACATTATCACATAAACCTATATCTGACTCTTGGGAGTCTTGGAAAATTTTTGTACAGGGTGAATACAAGAAAGATAGGATGTCGGCACTTTTTACATCTCGGTAAAAGGATCCTAGACCTTATTTGAGTGTATCTATTTACGATATTCCTTTTCAAGGTCTACTAGACTCTGGAGCCTCACAAACTTGTATTGGTCGCACGGGGTGGCAAAAATTATCAAAATTGAATTTGTCATTAGAAGATAGTATTGAAACAGTCACGATAACTAATGGGGATAGGTGTACAGATTTAGGTATAGTTAATGTTCCGACTGTACTGGAACAAACAATTAGTTTGATTAAATCTTTGGTAGTTTTAGATTCGAATGAAGAAATTATTTTTGGAATTGACTTTTGGAGGGACATGAATATTGTTTCTTCTTTTCGTGATAACACTTTCACTTTAGGAAAGCCAGATGAATCTCTATGTGAGATAGAAAATAGTTCTCAGTATTTGTTAATGGATCAAAAGGCACAGGTACGCGAATTAGTTCAATTCTTTTTCGATCAAATGGGGCATAGTTTAGGATCCGCTAAGGGCGTGAACCATGTTATTGATACTGGTGATAGTCCTCCAATAAAACAGAGGTATCATGTGTGCTCGCCTTTTATTCAAGGGATTATCAATAGGGAGATTGACGAAATGTTATCGCTAGGGATTATTGAACCATCGAAATCTGCGTGGTTAAGTCCGGTGGATGTGGTCGAGAAATCTAATGGAGGCTATAGGTTTTGCATCGATTTTCGCAAAGTAAATGCAGTCATCCTAAAAGATGCTTACCCGCTTTCGTATGTCAACCATATTCTTGCTCGTTTGAATAATGCCAGATATTTTTCTTCCATCGATATTAGAAGTGCATAACATCAGATTTTGCTGGAAGTTTTAAGTAAGGAGAAAACTGTGTTTACTGTTCCGTCTCGAAGACTGTACCAGTTTACCCGGATGCCGTTTGGGTTACATAACAGTTCAGCCACTTGGCAAAGGCTTATCGACACAATATTAGGTCCAGAGCTGGAAGAATTTGTTTTTGCATACTTAGACGATATTTTCATAGCTACTCCTGATTTCGTCCAACAATTAAAACTTTGAGAAATGTGTTCCAGAAGCTATGGGATGCTGAACTGACGCTGAACCAGAAGAAATGCGATTTTCTGAAATCTGAGCTGATATATTTAGGTTATCTCGTTACAAAAGACGGACTCTATGCGGACCCAGCCAAAATTGAGTCAATGGTTTGTTATCCTACTCCAAAGGGAGTCAAAGAGGTTCGACGTTTTGTGGGTATGATGTCGTGGTATCGTCGGTTTGTTCCGAATTTTTCATCTTGCGTTGCTCCACTAACTAAGCTGACACGTAAGAATTGTAAATTCTTTTGGTCATCAGAAGGTGACACCGCCTTTCAGAAGATAAAACAGGTGATGATTTCAGCTCCCATTTTGACATTTCCAGATTATTCTTGTCAGTTTTTCCTCCAGTGTGATGCTTTACAAATAGGACTGGGCTGTGTTTGTCTCAAAATTTCGAGGACGGAGAACGAGTTATATCGTATGCTAGCAGGACCTTAACGCCTGACGAAACTCGCAATTCCACAATGGAATTAGAATGTTTAGCTGTTTTTTTTGGAATAGAGAAATTCAGACCCTATATCTAAGGAATTAAATTCACGGTAATAACAGATCATTCATCTGTTCGTTACCTTCACAAATTGCAAAATCCTTCCGGAAGATTAGCTCGATAGGCGTTACGATTACAGGGTAACGATTTTGATGTTATCCACCGTAGTGGGAAATTTCATTCTGTTCCAGACGCTTTATCAAGGGCTGTTTCAGAATCTCCAGAGGTCGCATTCGTTGATGTTCACCCAAATGATGTTGATACATGGTATAATCGATTGAGGTCTAACATTATATCCCAATCAGAAAAATATCCTAAGTGGAAAGTGTCAGAAAACAAGGTATATAAATTTGTCAATTCAGATGCACCAATGTTTGATGACAATGCGGACTGGAAGCAAGTGGTCCCCAAAAACCTACGCTTGGCTGTATTTCATGAAAACCATGACGAACTTTGCACTGGTCATATTGGCTATTATAAAACCAGGAAAATTATTATTGGCCAGGCATGAATAGTGATATTCTAGGGTTTGTTAGGGAATATGAAATTTGTGAATCTCAGAAACCAGATAAAAAGCCTTCATATGGTGTTATGTTAAGTCGTATTGTCTCCAATCCATGGGAAGTTGTCGCTACTGATCTGATTGGTCCTATGCCTCTATCTCATAGACGACATCGATTTATTTTGGTTGTTACTGACCTCTTTACGAAATTCACTATGCTTTGTCCCTTGAAAACGGCTACTAGCGAGGCTTGCAGTAAATTCATTGAAGAAAATGTTTTCATGGTCTTTGGTGTCCAAAAGCGCCTACTCTGTGATAATGGTAAGCAGTACGTTTCGAAAAATTTCAAGAAAATGTATGAATCGTATGATTGTCGAATCTGTTTCAATGCGCAGTATAGTCCTCATGCAAACCCAACAGAAAGAGTTAATAGGACTCTCAAAACTATGATTCGTAGTTACATCAATGAATCTCAAAGTGATTGGGATAAGAAACTCACATAGGTTTCGCTTTACGAACAGCTGTTTATGAAATTACCGGATATAGTCCGTCTTATTTGAATTTCGGCAGAAAAATTCATATGTTGGGTAAAATATTCAGACAAGGCAATGGTTCACAGGATCAGCCATTGGATTTTGCCCCAAGATATAATTTGGCGAATCATGTTCAGGAAATCCAAGATTTATGTGCTAAAGTTGAGAAAAACTGACACAATCGTACTCGGCCACTGTACAAAGATACAATCTTCGTCACCATTCTCTCTCCTTAATGGTTGGGCAAGTGATTTGGAAAAGAAATAAAAAGTTGTCTGATGCTGCTGATTATTTCGAAGGGAAGCTGGCTCACAAATTCATTAAATGTAGGGTACTGAAAAAACTATCTACCAATGTATATGAACTAGCAATGTATATGACTAGTTATCCGTAAAATTTTGGGAAAACTCCTAAAAGGTAGGCAACCAGGAATACATTTCAATTATCTTTTATATCGCATACGAGAGCTGCTGCGATCATCGATGAAACGAGGAAACCTTTTGTTTGTAGCGATAGAAACTATCGGGTACAAAAAAGGAATTGGAAAGTTTTTTGAATTATTAAAAAAAATGGTTCGAATGTCTTGAGCACACAATTCTGTTTATTGAATATCTTACGCTTTAGGCGATTTTAATTGATCAGTGTTCCTTTCGACAGTGATATTTGGTTGAATAATTCGTAGGATTATATTATCATCTGTTGATTTGTCTCTACGGAGGATTATAGATATCAGTCCTTTTTTTTGGTGGAAAAGGAAGTCAACATCTCGCGATTATTAGGGAATCGGCAATCGGAGCCGTTTAACCCCTTATATCGAAATCATCTCGAGGAAATAAAATTACTCGAAAGAGAATATATGTCATTCGCTGGTCGCAATACCGTACTATTCATGGTCGCAATACCGTACTATTCATGGTCGCCTTCTAAGGATATAATTAAGGGAGTGAACATCCGCTCCAGGAAGTGCAGTACTCCGTACCTACAATACAGTTATCTGGCTAAGTACCGCATAGCGGAATTTGTTTTTGGTCATTTATTTTGCTTTCCGTAACTTCCACGGGCCAATATCTACATTTAGTAATCATCAACTGGGAACTACTCTTAGCGAATATTGTTTGAATGTTTTCTGTCATCAGTATTAGTTAAGTAAGTTTTGCGTAATATCTTTAGGGGACTGAACGAAGACCCACAATACAGATCTCATCCACTCCTCTTCTTCCTTCTCATGAGAGTTTTCTGAGTGCACGAGACCCCTCCAACCATTTCAAATCTTGTTTTATTTATTATATATTCATAGCTAAGCCAGTATATAATATATTTCTATTAAATTGATACCGTAGTCTTTCTAATTGTTACCTGCCAAAGTTCATTATCAATTGATACCTTTTTTTAGAGTAAATCTTATAGATTTGATTTCTCTAATAATTTATTTTGAGTCAGGGTTAAATATTTGAATCTATTGGCGCCCGTTAAAGTGACATCTAGTATTTCAAGAACTCACCACTCTCTCCCTGTTCAGACTAGCTTTGAGCATAACCCTTTACTTCACCTTGTTTACGTAACCATTTGGTATAGTTGTTTTTTTTTTGTACAGTTCGAAGCTGTTAAGTTTATTACGTAACAAGTAGTGAAATTGGCACCCTTGGCGTGGGGCCCTAATAAATCTTTTTGGCAGTATTCCAGGAAATGTATAGTTATTCGAAATTTTTCAAAATCATTAATTCGAAACGGTAGATAATTATAGGAACAAAAAAAGAGGTTGTTTGTTTTTATTTTAAGTACCTACCTTGGTTTTATAGCAAGGCTTTTTTATTTGTTTGATTTTATATCGAGTTAGAAAAATAAGCATTTTATGAGAAATATACTGGCTCGTTAGAGTATTATTTGATCAATTTAGTACGGGAGCTTCAATAAAAATTTAATTTTCTCATTTTCATGTTTTACCGTGTATATAATTTTCATATTTAGAAAATGGATTGTTCAAGACTAGTTCGCGATAAATTGATTTATGAACTCAACGTTAGGGATTATTTAAATACAGCGGGAGAAACGGTGAGGTCGATGCGTGATATATTGAAAGAATTATCGGATAAAGATGAATTCGGAACAGTAGAGTATCACGCCTCCTTTAGTCCGAATCCCACGGATGAAATAGATGTTTGTAATGGAAAAATAATTGCTTTGAATGACTTTTTGAACTCTCGTCCCAATGTTAAACAGAAAAGTAATAATGCTAGATATTTAGAGGCGAAGTTCAAACATCTCTTTGCGCGATTGGAGAGAGTGAAAGTTCCACAAGATGATAAAGAATTAGCTAATGCAAAAACCAATGTTTTTCGTCAATTATCAAGTTTACAGGAACAATTCGATGCGGCGTCGATTACTGCTGTTACTGATAATGTAGCACCTAATCGTGATAATTTATCTTCTGTACAGTTAAATAATAGTTATAAACCATCCTCTACTCCTGTTCATAAATGGAATATTTCATTTTCAGGTAAACCTAATACCCTTAGCGTTAATGCCTTTTTAAAAAGAGTTCAAGAGTACAAAAAGTCACGTCATGTATCTGAACAAGATTTGCTCGCTTCCCTAGAAGATTTATTAACTGATAAAGCATTAATATGGTATTGGTCCGTAAGACCAAAAATTAGTACATGGGATATTTTTACGCGAGAATTGAGAGCTGAATATTTGGGTCACGACTATCAAATGAACAAGACAAATTGAATACTTTGCATCGTAATATCGACCCTTGTTTTATTGATAGATTATCATTGGTTACCACTGAAAACATAGATGAACTTCGCGAAAAATGTAAAACAATTGAGATTTCTCGGGACTTAGTATTCAAGTCAAAAATGCCGAAATCAGTCTGCCTTCTCGAACCAGATTTAGCTTACGAAACTCCCTCTAGTGTACCCTCAGTTCCCGTTAATGAAGTCCATTCTACTCGAACAGTTTCATCTAGGACAAAATGTTGGAATTGCAATTCCACGGGACATGGTTTTTCTCAATAATTCTCCAAAATAATCTTCAGAAAATCAACGAGTTTGTTCCAAAACACCTATTTTATTTTGATGTTTTGTGATTTGATATTATTGAATATAAAGTCCTTGTTACAATACAGTATAATTTCGAGTAATTTTCAATGTTAACAAAAAATTAAAAAAAATTTGACCAAAAAAAACTGACCGTAGTTAACACCATAGTTGTCTAATTTGTAAAATTGCAGGCTTTTAAAATAAACTGTCGTATACAGGATGCTGTCTATTAATCATTTTAGCATTTTTTTTCGTAGTCCCCATTAAAAAAATTGGTGAAAAAATAAATATCCGCTTGGATGGCCATGACTTCAAATCTAGATGTATTTTTAATGCTGAACAACTTTTCTGAATAACATTTCCCGAGACTTTTTAAAATAAGGGTACTTTTACTCTTGTCTCAAAATCAAATATTTGAAGGCTCCTCGTATATTATGTGTGTTTTACTGTATTTTGTTGGTGCATGTTTAGTTTTAGGGGATGCACAAACTTTTATCAAAAATAACTTTTTATCGAAAAACGCTTAATAAGTAAAGTTTTCCATATGGTGCACACTTTGGGGATGACACTGTATATTTGGTTCTATATTATATATTGGTACTATACTAATATTGAGAAAAAAATATATAAAAAGTTTTATTATTAGTAAACATATGTAACTAACTTTATTGTATAGTGGTATGGTATAGTGAAACAATTTTGTGAACTATCAAGACCAAATTTTTCTATGACAAGAGTTTTCTTTTAAAGTCAGTAGAACTTCCTGTATATTTTTTAAACGAAAAACGTGGGGTCTATTTTCAAAAAAGCCAAATATCACTACATTATAAAACAGTCCCGTACCACGTCTGTCTGAAAAAGAAAAACTCAAAAAGTACCTAATGTATTGTCATACAGTTTTCGCCAATAGAAGGAATTGTTGGATAGGAAGGTTTATGTGCATGATTCATTAATCTTTTGTATATATTGATTGAAATGTAAGATGTTATTTGTGTGTGTTTCATCAAAAACGCTACCTAATATCTTTGAGATATAACAAAACATTCATCACATATTATTATTCTTTTATAGGTCTACAGAAAAGTCCGAGATGGCATTTGTCTATCTTTTAAGGATAGCTCATAATACCTATTTTACTGTTTGAAAAAAAAAATAGTCACATATAATGTGGTAATTGGAAATCTATTTAGACCAATTAGATATTAACCCTTATCAAATTAAATACACGAGGTACTTTGAGCATTTGATGCGCATTATAATTTCCCTCTACCACAGTTTGAATTAATATGTTGAGTTATCACAAAATTAAAACTATCATACGACATAATAAATCCACGCTGCCTCAGACACGCGACTGACATGATGAAAAAGTAACTTCTCACGACGCGCGTCGAGAGACCGTAGTTTTTATGTATAAATGTTTGTATTAGTATGACGGTAGAGAGATGACTTTCGTCAATATAAGGAATGTTTTATACCAAGATAATGTTGGAATTTTAAGCACCAATTCCCTTTATTGATATTCATCTTTTTCAGAAGTCACAAAATTCACATTGTAATAATTTGTTTTTTTTTTGCCATATACTTTAATAAACGCTGATAATCTTGAACTCTCTGGAAATACCATGAGAGATCAAGTAATATTTTTATTTGCTTCATACATGTTCTTTCAAAAATACAGATACTTTATCACATGAAAAAAATGAGTGGAAGACAATTTTTTGAAATGAAACACCCTGTGTATTTTCACATTTTTGTGTCGATTTTGAACCGTTTTTTTAGATCAACTGTTTCAAACAGAAAGTGACGTGGTTGTATTCATCACTTGTTTTTAATATTTAACAGATTCCGTTCGATGTTCCTTCATCAGTGACAGATAATACACAACTTCTCTTCAAACAATAGTTTTATTAACGTTGACACACGAACTGAAAATAATTTCATGAATTAGTAAGTTAATTCATATTCATATGTGTATTTGAGAATATGTTTGAACACATCTTCCTTCTATTTAAAAATTTCATATCTTCCATTGTTGTTACTGGGTTGGATTAAATCATATTTTTAATGGAACCCCCACACAAATCAAATCTAATGGAGTGCCATCTGGTGCTCTAGGAGGCCAATAAAAAGGTTCATTATTACCAATCCATCTGTCTTCGAAGATTTCAGTTAAAGCTTCGCTTACTGAACAATAATTATGGTGTGGAGCACCAAAATTATTTTAACTTCATTTCTCAGTAAATCTTCATATTTTGTTGCATTCAAATTATCATAAAACTCGATATAAAAAACTGACTCATTGTTTATGGCACAAAATACATTAAATTGACATTTTTCTTGAAAACCCCTTTGGCGAACGACATGAGGACTTTCTGGCGCCCAATAATGACTGTTGTATCTACTGAAAACTCCATTTTTTGTAGACTTGACCTCATCTGTCCATATGATAGTTTCAAGGAAATGTTCATCCTCTTGAGTCTTGACAAGTAACCATTCAAAGAATTCTACTCTACGAAGCAAATCAGTCTCTTTCAGATATTGGACACAGTAGTATTTATAGGGATGCCCATTTGTGCTTATTATGAATAATATGATAAATTGTCACGTAGGGTATACCTATCTCCCTTTCAGCCTCGTGTAGAGAAGCATTTGGAATTACATGAAAAGAAAAAACCCAAAACTGTTATGCTATTGCTATCATCATCCACTCTAAGCTTTCTGCTAATAATTTTTGGACGAAAGGTCCCACTCAACCTACAGTTTTTTAATAGTCGATTTATAACGTTATTATTCGGCTCTGAAATTTGTGAATATTTTTCATGAAGTACTGGGCACATTCTACTTGCAATTCTATTGCACTCACCATAAATAATATATGAATTGAAGGAGTTATATTTTGATAAATTTGATAAATCCAATCTTTAAATCAGGTAATTTTCCTAACATCTTCAAATATTCAAAAGTGATACCTCTCCACAAGAAAGGCGACAAAGAGTCTGTCGATAACTACAGACCTATTTCTATTATAAGTATCTTTTCAAAAATCATTGAAAAATTAATTAAGGAAAGACTCACTAAATATTTCGAAATCAACAATTTTTCTTGCAGTTATCAATTTTATTTTTGCGAAAACTGCTCTACCACCGATGCTACTATGAGTGTTGTCAGAGGCATAGTTGAGAGACTTGAGACCGGTAAGGTTGTGGGGGTCACACTATTGGACCTGTCAAAGGCCTTCGACTGTGTTTCCCACCCCATTTTACTCGAAAAACTGTTATATTATGGTGTAAGAGGCACTCCTTTGGGTTTGATTGAAACTTACCTAAATAATTGTTTCCAGAGAGTTTTTTATAACAATACATTTTCTGATCTGAGGCCGATTGACCTAGGTGTACCGCAGGGATCGGTTTTGGGCCCGCTTTTGTTCGTTATTTACATCAATGATTTTTACAACTATATGAAGCCATGTCACAGTGTACTATTTGCTGACGACACATACTTTATCTCTCTTCTATGAATTATTCAGCACTTGTTGATAAGACTATGGAAATACAAGAAAAAGCGGAGCACTGGTTCAGTGTTAACAAACTCATAATGAATAAGGAAAAATCACAAAACATGACTGTTTCTATGACTCTGCAATTACCTGAAATCCAGTGTGTCAAATTATTGAGTTTTACTCTGGACAATA
>WOGP01011145.1:0-10055 GCA_015342065.1 Leptinotarsa undecemlineata
GCTATGCGGTACGATTTCAAAGGACCAGCTGTAATACGGCTCTATTGCGCTGCTCCATCAAGGAAGAAGATGGAAACCCATGTGTTATTTCCTCACTTTCCTTGTCCCCAAATGACTGTTCGTACTGTTCGGGTTTTTCTGAGTGGTACACAAAATTATTAAAAAAACGTCTGAAATTGAATTATTGTTAGATTCCTCGTATTATGGGTTATTTTGTTGTCCTGTGATGACACAAGGAATAATACTGGAAAACTCACCTCCGATTATCGAACCCTAATAATAACCCTAACGGTTGGAAAAAAACTGATAGATAAGAAAACGGAATTATCAACCTTCCAGATCAGCACTATTACGAATCTGTTCCTGTGAACATGTGATTTACAACCGCTTAGAGCGGTTACGAAAATCGCTAAGTCAAATTCACAGGACGAGTATCATTGTCGATTTCCAATTGAAAAATGATAAAAATACTTTGGTCAAGGACCAACAAAGTTTCTAATTTTTCCCTTAGTGGCAGCAGCTATCGGGTGTTTGTTTATGATATCGATATGAGCTATTAGTAGATGGGCAAGCGACAATAAATAGGTACCTTTTACGGATATCGTATCGGGGTGTTTTTATTACCTCACTAACTAGCATCCCACTGATGATTCTATTCAAATTTGTGTGTAACCGCGCTGAGAACATTAATGACTCTTAACACTTCAGTTGTCTCTAGTGTAACCTTCAAAATACTTCTCGTCACGGTATTGCAAGGCTCTGTCATGATGGACCTCTTTTCCCTAGCTACTTGCGTGACTCTTTATTTACTTTTCAGAAGGGATGGAGGTTTACTCAACGTCCCCAAGCGACTTTCCTGTAACATCGAATCAAAATCGAAATCTTCTCAGTTCTCCAAATTCCATCAATCTAGGAAGCTAGATGTATAGCATGAAAGCTACTCAGTGGCCTTAGCATTTCTTGCACGCAAACGATGATTTACCTAAATCGTATCGACAGATGAAGTTGACTCATAGAATCAGACACCCTCATATGGATCGTTGTTGACCTACACGTTTCAGTTAGAATTGGATCGTATCTCCTGAAAATGCGCCACAGATGAGCTAGGTCTGAAGTGAGTGGGTCTATTTATAATTTGACTGTAGCCCATAACTATTCGCAGACATTCAGATACGAGTAAATCGTGTTTCCTAACAAAGCCGATAATTTTATTCAGTGACCGATCTTTCTGCAGCAGCTAGCATAATTGAAACTCTGCCAAATACTGCCACCTGATCGGGTAGACGAGTTACTTTTCACAACTTTCTTTGTGAAGAGTAACCCCTCCAAAGTTAATATATCATGGTTCATTTCCTTCAATTCAGTGAGCGTGATCACTGGTGAAGCTGTGACTTTCTGTGTCAAATAAGTGAACAGTTTATTGGTCGATATTGAGGTGTAGGATGTAGATGTATAAAATTTTCATATTATTTCCTGTAACAAAATTTCCATATGACAGCATCTTCATATGTGATGATGAATTTGATTCATTCATACATCACCTCAAGTCTTGATTAATCACAGTTTGAGCGTGATCATTTGCTAACCTGCTTCGAAGGAGTTTGCTCACAAATATGATATAGATTTGACTTCTGCTCCTCAATAAATTGGATCAAGTCAGATTACCGAAAACAGGAAAAACACATGCACATAATTACCTTCAGAAGTACACCCAATATAAAATATCAGTGCTTTAGTTTCATGCTCATGAAAGATTGATAAGTGAAGTAGAATATACTGTATCATTTATACTATGCCAAAGTCACAATGCCTTTTCAGTTTTCAGAATCTGAATTTATTCGTCAACCTACAAAGAGTAAGAAACTTTCGAAGAGAAGTTAAGAGTTGATTAAATCAATGACATCTCTTCAAAAAGGTGTGTGAATCATGTACATATTTTTTTCAGATACAAACACAAATAAAAAAAAAATCGATTTGGAACTATTGCTGAAGATATCATTGAAAAAAATAATTTTTCAATCTCATCACCAAAAGAATGTTCTGGATATGTTTATTCGTTAAAGAATGATCACTCGTAAAATTAGAAACTTGTGAGAGATAATGACTATTAACTACACTTTTCAACATTCAATTTCTAGCACGTTGGGCTCAAACCACCGTCAAATATAGCTCTAGATTAAATGAGTTGAACGAAATACTCACGATAACCCAACAGTTACCATCCAAATATATCTCAATTCGAAAAGAAACCAAGTTTCTCTAGAAATTCTCGATTCTCCAAAACCCAGAGGCACTATAGATACGAATGCATTGTATGACCCATCTGCTCTCAAGAATATCACTACTTATGAAGACGACGTTTAAAAATGGACACAAGAATCAAATTACGAATATCATTGACGGATGAAACTCTCTCTGAAAGGCGATTTCTTGCAAAATCAAGCTTTGGTTGGATACGCCTACTGACAGTATGGCAAATCAACTAGTTGCTCCGTTCGCAGGTTTTAGTTTTAACTAATTGCCTTCCAGTGAAAACTATGATAGCTGTCGAAAGCACGGATTTGCAATGGACTGCGTTTGAGAGCTTCTCAAACTATTCATAAACGGTGTATGAAGTTTCGGACCTAAACTACAAGAAAATATTGTGCCTAAGTTCCATATTCTGAAGTTTTTGAAGACATCCTGGAGACACGAATTTTGAAAATATTGTAGTCAGTGTCCCACGGTGAGTACTGAGGGACCTAAAAACAATCTCTGTTCACAGTATACTTGAAATAATCAGGAAAGTGGGCAGATTTTCAGATACGCCACTGCCTGGTAGCACCTGCTTCACATGCGAGCGAGTGTATTCGAAAATTTCATGTAACTTCAGACGCATTTCCACTCCCGACTGGCATTTGTGAAACATTGCACGTATTCCAGGTTGTTTTACAGCCCTCGAGCAGCCTAATGACTTTATTTGTCGGTTTGAATTCGACGATTGCCTCCGAGAAAAACCCGTACAATCTTTTCTTGCTCTGTGCGCCGGAGCTGTTTGCAAACTTGATCAAACATGGCTTTGAATTTTCGACGAAAGCGAAATACATTTCAGTTCAAAGGGTGAATGTTTCTCTGTTCGAGAAAAATATGAAAATGGTTTGATGTTAAGCCTGTTGAGCAATGAAATTTTTCCAGTATAGGTTATATGAGTATAAAACGAGAGATACAATTGTTTGAAAAATTCTAAAGCAAATTGATTGTTACTCGTTTGCGTTAAGTTAAACAGTGTGTTGTACTTGAGAGTATTAGTATTAGTTTGAAAATGTTCCAATAGGACGGAACTGCAGTAACATTAGATACAAATAAAAGTGTTATAAAAACATAGGACGTTAAATTTTTACTGAATATTTTGGCTATATTTCCAATTTATTGGAGCCTCTGGAGACACTCTACATTTTATTTTATTAAAGAGAGGACATTGGCAGATCAAGATTTTCAGATGATGTGGTGCTGCAGATTTTTCAGGGGTTTCCTGCAGCTAAAAAAGCAGTAAATTGAAACTTGTTATTTTTCAGTACTCATACAGTTATTTTTTCATGAAACTGAATGTTATGTTTTGTTACAGTTAGTCTCATAACGTTCACATATGGAAACTAAATAAATAATTTTTTACGATTAACAATGTGATTCCAACAAATAAACTCAACATGCTGATACAAGATAGTCGATGAATATTACACCACGCATATCCCAAAATACTTTCCCAGTCGATTGTTGTGCTTTCGATCGCTTTGGACAGGATTCACCAGTTACTCTCCACACAAATGACGATAATTTTGGTTCCAGAGTGATGTAATGAATACATGTTTCACCCATTGTCACATTTCAACGCAAAAATGCTGGTTTGTTATGTTTAAATATGGCCAACACGTGTCAACAGTGAGATCACGTGGCACACACTTTCAATGAGCTTTCTCATAGTCAACTGCAATATAAAGTCAACACATTCTTTTGATATGTCTACAATGTCAACTAATTATCTAAAAGAACAAGTCGTTCAGGCCAGTCTCGAATTACCTACACTGTAGGTTGATGGACTTAAACCTATAGGAAAACAACTACTTCCCTGGCTAATACCACGAAGGGCGTTGGATTCAATCTGACAGGTGTCAGCGCAGGATTCTTCAACGAGGTTGTTCCTGCATTTGCTGTTAATCTACAGTTTAGGTAATTTAAGACTGGCCTGAACGAATTGTTTTTTTTTAGATAATTTGATAATTAGCTCGTCTCAACATATGCCCACTCAATTAGTGAAGTTCTCTTCCCTATACGATAAATATGATATGCGATGGGTCTCCTCGTTCACAGGCAGATGGGGCAATGACAAACATGTTGTTTGTTTTTCGTTTTAGCCTAGTTCGGGAAATGATAGTCTGAAGGAATTCAATATTCAATTCTCCTAAATCATCGACTTTATATTAATGACAGACACTATATTTCACTGACAAGAGGTCAACCGTCCCGAAACGGGTCTGCAAGTGTGTTCCCATAATTGAAACTCGATTGCGGCGGTTGTATCGCCAACAACATATGCAGGAATAACTCCGGTGAAAAATCCTGCATTGACACCTGTCGGATATAATCCAACGCCCTTCGTGGTATAAGCCAGGGAAGTAGGTGTTTTCTGATAGGTTAACCTACAATGTAGGTAATTTGATACTGAAGGAATTCGATTTTCAATTATCGGAAATCATCGTTCAAATTCAAAATATATATGATGAGGTATCATGGACGTTAATTTGACTACCAATCTGACCTAATTCAATCTTATTTTTTGTCAGTTTGACATAAATATGGTACAAAGCATGTACATTTTATACCGATTTTAGTGAAAAATCGTCCAAAATCGAAACTGTAACGTTATTACTTTCGAAAACAAAAACGGTTGCTAGGCAACATTACAGTAGCTGATACATTACGGTATCAGGTAGATTCGCCGGCCACAAGGGAGTTGAGGGTAAGTTGATTTACTGAAAAGAATGAAATGAAAGATTTTCATAATGTATAATCCAACGAAAATGATGACGTTGGTGATAGTTTGATGAATACCGACAAATGAATGAGCAATGACAGCATTAGAGCAGTCCACCAATCGAGAGATAGAAGATTTGCTGGTCATTATTTTTAGTTCATTAGTTCTCCGAAGTTGCTGCGATGCGGTCGATGAAAGCGGCATGCACGTCAGCGTTTCTCCCATTACATTCTTTTTTGTGCCATTCGTGTCAGAAAGGGAATAACGAGAGACGGAAATCACAAAAGAAGGACTGCGGCGCTCAATATTATGGCTTCTGTTAGAAAAGAAGGATTTCTTATTGTGCATGGAAACCTCAGTTAGAAACGTAGTGCTTTTCAACAGATGTGTTGGATTTTCAACAGAGTTCAAGGAAGGATGTGGTTTCCTTTTGTATTCCGCGCATATGCATGTGTTCTTGTCTGCGTGTATGCATTCTTTTTGCCGGGAGCGTTCTTCATAAGTTTTTATACTGCAGAGAAAAACGTTCGAATAATCCCGCAGTACATCTGGTCTTGCTGTTGGATATTGTCTTCAGTCATATAGTCAAGAATAATACGACCTACAACAATAATTTCTGTAGATTCTGAAACGGGCCAAACGAAAGATCAGTTGATTGTATCAAAAGTTGATAACACTACTCCTACACTAGAATCCACAATACCGGAAATTACTTTTCAACAGCGTCTAGTCGGGCGAATTTTGAAATAGCTCAATATCAACAAAACTTCTGGTCCTGATGAAGTGCCCGTCATCGTATTTGAATGAACTCGCCCTAGTATTTTGCAGACTTTTCAACCTGTCTTACAAGAAAGGGGTTTTTCCTTCTTGTTGGAAGAATGCTCCCGTTCAGCCTATTTCCAAAAAGGTCAAGAAAATTCTTCCAAATAACTATAGACTAGTCGCTTTGCTGTCAGTGATATCAAAAATCATGAAAAAGGCCGTAAACCATCATATCCTCAAATATTTGTAAGGCTTCAACAGCGTGAGTGATCATCAATATGGCTTTCGGAAACTAAGATCAACTGGCGACCTTCTATCGTATGTCACTCATATTTGGAATAATGCAATCAAGAAACTTATGGAGTCAAGAGCTGTTGCTCTTGAAATTTCTCTGAGGCCTTTGACCGTGTGTGGCATGAGGGTTTGCTGACCAAACTTCTATACTATGGCTTGCCGAATAATTTTTGTGTATTCCTCCCCAGATTCCTGAAAGAACGTTCCCTGCAAGTGGCCGTCGATGGATATCTCTCGAATACTTTTACTATCAATGCTGGTGTTCCCCAGGGATCGATATTGTCTCCAACCCTCTTTTTACTGTATATCAACAACTTATTGGAAAAATATCAAGAATCCAATATTGTATTGCTTTGCTGACGACTGCACACTTGTCTCATCATTAGATTTGGATTCCAGGCTGCCAGGCGGATGCAGCCAATGTCCTGGATGCACCGGCAGCAGGAGGTTCAATATCTCAATGACGATCTAGAAGTGATTTCAAATTGAAGTAAAAGTAACCAGGTTCAATTCAATGTCACAAAATCCTAGGCATCGGTTTTTTTTAAAAGGGTGAATGTTTCCGAACCTGATATAGTAATTTCAGGTTAGATAATTACGCTTTTTGCTTCGATAGGTTTGTTGGAGGACAAAATGGACACCAATATATCTTGGCACAATCATGTCACTGAAATTGCAGTCTACCTTTCGAAAGCTTGGAACGCTGTTCCGAACCAGAAAACTGTATACATCTCAGCAACTTTTGATGCTTCATAAAGCTCAGAATAGACATTCCCTAAAGCTGCTGGATTCCACCCCGAAGAGAGTCATCCGCCTGACTGGAGATGCGAACATTCTTTGCAATCTTGATAGTGTGGAACATCGAAGAAAGAATGGAGATTTGT
The DNA here is from genome assembly GCA_015342065.1 of Leptinotarsa undecemlineata. Taxonomy (NCBI): domain Eukaryota; kingdom Metazoa; phylum Arthropoda; class Insecta; order Coleoptera; family Chrysomelidae; genus Leptinotarsa; species Leptinotarsa undecemlineata. The sequence goes on from WOGP01011145.1 coordinate 6,952, forward strand.
CTGTCTTCTGTAGAGAATTTCACAGGAAGTGTTTAAGTGGCCTGGCACATTTGATTCTACCAAAGTTCAAGGTTCAACTCAGTACACCTTGAACTCCACTGTTTAGGAAGTCTTTAAGAACTGCGTTTATATGGAATAAACTCCCTTGGAAAGTTTTCTCAAAGAGATTCAAATCCAATATGAATCACTACTTTCGCACAGCCACCGCTCTAAGAGCGCCTTAAGTATTTTTCTGGAGTGCTTGGGGTTCGCCCTTGAAAAAATTCTCCAAGCGAATATTATTTATGGAAAGTTATTTATTAGGTACGTGGCGATTATTCGTCGTTAGGTTTTCCGTTCCATTGTGAATTATAGTTTTGGATTATGGTTGTTCAGATGTATGAAAAATATTCTTCAAGCAGGACTCAAATAATATGAAATGTGATGTCTCACTGCCTTTGGTGATGTCAACTGCAGTTTTAGGTGAACATTACTTCAAGCCAAATTATGTAATATTTCGTGCTTAAGAAAACAATAGGACACTACAATTATTCAAAATTGACAGATGTCATTCACAGTATTGCTATACAATATAGTGAATGGAAAAGGTAAAATTGCACTTAATAATAATAATAATGGTGATAATACATTTATTATTTACCTATACATAAAGTAATACAAAATAACTTTACAAAACAAAAGTATCAAATGCAGGTAAATAAAAGGAGAAGAGTTAGACTCCGCAGCCAATTCTTCCACAGTCCCCTTGAGATAAGTCCCCACGATAAGAAAATTAGTAGAGGAGACTTTCATAAATTTAATCAAAAGGTACAGGCACAAACTATTGTTGACTAAATAGAAATCGTATATACCTAAATTTGAATCGAAAAGTAAGGTACATACATGACATTGCCCAAAGTCGCTATATTATAAGAGACAGATCGCCTGAATACTTTTTTTTTATGCTTGGGTATAGTTAGCATGTTCCTCCGTCGCACGTTCAAATGATGCATGTCAGTTCTAAATCCAACTTTTTGATATAAGTATTGGGGGATTTTATTTTTCAAAATTTTGTAAAAAAAACATACCATATGATGCTTTCGGTGATTGAACATACTTAGCCCCCCAGCATCCTTCAATTTATGTGAAATACGCATAGGATGCCGTATTCCATATATCATTCTCATACAAGAATTTTGAACCTTTTGTACTCTTCTTATATCAGAACTATCGATACAAGGTCCATAAACTACGTCACAATGATGGAAATGGGAAAGAATCATACTATCATACAACTTGATTTTCAATTTGTTGTTAATAAAGTGTTTCTGACTGTACGTAAGTTTCAATGACATATATACATTTTCCAATTTTTGGGTAATATGGTGTTTGAATCGTTACTTATTATCGATAATAACTCCAAGATTCTTACAATAATCAGCAACTTCAATCTTATCTTCTCCTACCCTTATTGTCATTATATTCTTTGCTGAGGTCACTTCCTAATCAGTGACAAATAAGAGTGCAATAGATTAAGTTGAGTTGATTTTTAATGAATGACTATTTGTGAGGGTTATTAATTGATTAAGATCAGAATTGATGCTGTCCGTAGCTTCCGCAAGATCACAAAATTTTTAAGAAAGATAAATCTGTGTGTCATCTGCATGAAAATGGTATTTATATTTCGTCAGGTGTAGAGAAAAGTTGCTAGTGTAAATGGTGTATAATAATGGTTCCAAAATACTTCCCTGTGGAACGTCCAGGCATGTGTCCAAAGAATCCGAAATATGATCATCTAATTTCAACTGTTGCGACATACCGGATAGATAAAACTCAATAATCGAACAAGCAGTTGCTGTGAATCCAATGAAATGTAAGATAGAGAGAAGAATATCATGTCTTAAGGTATATGCCTTGGAGTAATCAAGTAGAACTAGAGCACACATTCCATTATTATCAATTGACCTCAATATATCATCAGCAATAGCACACAGTGCTGATGAACAACTGTAGCCAGACCTGAATCCACTCTGATATAAGGGAAGTATATTATTATCTTCGACGTGTGTTCTCATTTGCAGTTCAAGATTATTATTGAAGTCACCAGTCTAAAATATTTTGAAATTTCTAGTTGAAATAGTTGATAACAGTTCCTCAAGGTGATCAAGATAAAGAAAAAAATCACTTGCATATGATCGATATGAACTAATTATTATGATTTTCAAACTGGGTAATTCTAAGGCACAGAATTCTGATACAAATTCTTGGTTATAGGCTTTCATTTCTATAGGTCGACATCTAATATTTCACTTTAAGGAAAATACAAACGCCTCCATGTTGATTTGTACTTCTGCACTAATAGTAAGCCAACTAGTATTCCACTATATTAACACTTTTCAAGATGGATTCACATTGCCAATGTTCGGACAAACATAAAATACTGATATTTTTATTATTCAAGAAAAAATTTTGTTCATTTATTTTGTTTCCAAGACACTGCATATTTAAATGAAAAACAGTAAAAGTGTTAAAATTTTTGAGAAATAACTTGGGAGATCTATTAGAGTTTATCATGACGCCTTCGTTTTCTCTGCAAGTCTGTGAAAAAATATATCGACAACTGTGTCCTCGGGCCACATTGAAGGTGCCACCGCAGCCTATAAGTTCCTTTTGTGTATGATTACTTTGAATGCTGAGTAATATTTAGATTCCATGTTTTCACAAATGGCCTCAGAGAACAGTTCGTGCAGATATTCACTGAGCCCCTGGAAAGTAGTATATTGTAACGAATTAAAGAATTAACTGATTCAGTTGGCGATAATCTACGCAGAACCTTGTTGAGCCGTCCTTCTTCTTCACTAATACGACTGGGGAAGACCAGGGGCTGTCAGAAGGTTCGATGACTCCTTTTTTTCCATATCGCTGACAATCTTGTCTGCCTCTTCTTTCTTCGCAAGGAAGTCTTCTAGCTGATTGCCGGATTGGTCGGGCATTTCCAGTGTCGATTATATGCTGAACTACATTCGTTCTGCCGCCATTTCTTTCTCCAATGTCGAAGATCTCTTGGTACTTCTTGACTAACTCCCTTAATTTTGATCGTTGAGTTGGTGGTATGTCCTTGGAGG
>WOGP01011146.1:0-10055 GCA_015342065.1 Leptinotarsa undecemlineata
ACCTTTTCGGGGCATATTTCTTCGGCTACTGCAATCAAGCATTCTTTTATCATTTCTCCATCGGTGAATGGTTTGCCACGTTTTCCGATTTCAAGAGGCACACGAAAGTTGGCGCGAGTTGCAGACTCTCGTTCAGTATTCGCTTTGGTGAACAAAGATTGCTGCGATTTGAGTCCGCGTTTCAAAGCTTCAAATTTTTCCTTCCGCAAACTTCCTGTATACTTGGAGTAACTTTGAAGGTGTTTCGATTCATAGTGTTGTTTAATGTTACAGTCTTTGAGAACAGCTATAGTTTCATTACAATTTATTGACGGGTGTTACTTTATTTCACAATAGACAGTTTTGCTTCCTTCGCCTTTCCTACGCAGACTAACTCGCAGTTGCGCCGCTAGCCATTTTATATGTAATTATTACTGGCATCTCGAGGTGATAGGAATACACTTGCTAGAACCAGGACTTTCTCGAACCAACGCGGTAATTCCAAATATTTAATTACGCCTAATGCCACCTAGCGGGTACCTGAAATAGATAGTACATAGTACCACCGCTCGCCACTAGATGTCGTTAAGTGTCACAATACACAATAATAATTGAAATGCAAAAAAAGGGTAAGTTTGCTCAGGTCACGCGCTTTACGACTATCCTAGTCTAGAAATATAGTTAAGGGCAGAAATTGGCCCTTGGAACAAACTGAAAAAATCATCATGATGGCCCGAAGTCTTCAAAGTTTGGAGGCCCCTGGTCTAGTATATCAACAATAGCTTTATAGATTTCCTTGAATCTTAACAACCCATCATGAATTTCAATCCAACGGGTCTCGCACATTGCCATAAGGGTTTTCCATTGTGTTTCGGGAAAGTTTTTTCAATATTCTCTTTCAAGCATTTGTTTCGATTTGCCAAGGAAATGATCAAATTTCTAACGGATTTTATAATTCCAATAGTATTCCGAATATGCTGAACTTGACAAGAATGCGCCAGAACTAAATTCAATGAATGTGAGCTGTAATGGACGTATAAGGCTTCTGGATGTGACTCACGAATTACTGCCCGCACACCTTTAAAACTTCCTTTCATCGAAGAAGCTCCATCATATCCTTGTCCGATTAAGTATTCGCAATCTACTCCCAAAGATTTCAATTCAGATAAAATTGAATAGATTTGAGTCTCCACATCTACTTCTCATCCGTACGATAGCACGAAAGTTTCCATCATTTGTTTCTGGCTCAGGATCATTAATTTTTATAGAACCTGAGTCGCACGAACCTCTCAAAGCCAATTCCTGACGTCCACATAATTTAATTGTTTCAATAATCGGAATGAGCCGTTTCCGGTTTTCAGCTATTTGCGCTAAGTATCCGCTATAATTTGACTCATTATATTTGTTAGAGATTTATTATACACCTTCATAAAATTATCAGCCAATAATACAGAAGATTTGTGATACTGGCTTTCACTGTGATGCTTGAAATCATGTATATAGCATCTTTCCATTTAGTGAGTAGCTTAGTAAATAAGGATTTCAATAGCTGATGAGAGCCTTTTCCTGCGCAATCTCTGGCAAATAATACACAGTATTTACATAAAGCACCTTGATGCCCTGTACTCGTGTAAACCAACCACGAGAAGCGTTCAATCCATTGAATTTGAAATTTTAGCTTTCTTTTATCGTCACTTACTGGAAACTTCAATGTCTTTTCTGGCATCCAAGGATATTTCAACAATCTGTACTTCAAAGTATCATCAATATTTATGTTTGATCCCATATTTTATCCCACATCTAAAAAATGCCAAGAAACATTCTCCACAGTGCCAGGAACGGTATCAGAAGTACAAGAACTACTTGTAGCAATATCGCTGTCGAAATCACTTGAACACTGATTTTCAGTAGAACTTTCACTGGCTTCTTCACTATCAGCATCAACTTTAGATTTTTTAAATAAATATTTGAATAATGCATTTTCTTGCATCTTTTTTGCCATTTCAATTGTTGATCGACCTGTAACAAATTAACAATTATAAAAAGGAGCCAAGTATTAATTCCATTTGTACTAAAGATTTTAAAGAAAATGAATACCAGAGAGTAGACTACTATTAGGCATCAAATCCTTTTTTTAATTCAAATAAAAAAATCATATCATTACTCACTTTCACTTCACTAATTCGCCACATTATAATTCCACACACTGCACTATTACTTCGCTTATATCTCCGTACTCGCATTGGATCACGTAAGACAGAACTACGCCTGCATGCTCGATGGATGGAATCGATAAGATCAGACAGAAAAGCTGGTATTTCTGAGAAAATTATTTTACAAAGTGTTAATATAGTCAACCAAAGTTCCAGTCAAATGATCTGATTGAACTTGTTTTTATCGTTTTTTTTTCCAAAAAATGTTTGACGTGTTTTTCATATGCACTAATTGAATTCAATCAAACACTTATTGTTAAGTGAAGCTAACCAAAATAGATTGATGAAAACCGCACCCGACTCGGTTAAGCTGAATACAGACAAACAGATAGCGATCAATTAGATTCATATTTAAAGAGAAATGAAAATTTCTTTTTACCACTTTTAATGATAATGATAATAATCATTACAAAGAACATAGAAATTTTCATTTCTTTTTTCATTATGATCTCCTACCACATAGCAACGGCTACATCCATCAATTTATAGATACATATTTAGTAAATGTACCGATATTGATACTGGAGTATTTGTTTCAAATGGCATTTTTGTGCCAGTTTGTAGGCGAAAGGAACTTCTATTAATGATCTGAACATCTTTGTAAAGACTATTATTTCGAAATTCAATATTTTCTTTCTTCGGAAGTTTTCCAGTCATTACATAAAGATGGAAGTAGAAAGTAAATTTTTTCTCCAAAAACTAATCTCTTTTGATAAAACATACCCTTCCAATTTCAAAAACACTTTCTCACTGCCACTTTCCAAACTGTATAAGATGAGGCTTACAGATTTCAATCCAACGTTTCCTCTTCAAGAAACCACCACCAATTTTAATTTTTAATGTGAATTTAAAACAACTTCCGCTATAAGTGTTTTTGTTTTTCGCGATGTATCACCAGAATTGTTCAATTGGTAAATTTTAAAACGTCAATTTAATGAGTTCTAGAATGGGCAACTTTTTCCCAATTTTATACTTTCTCAAAATCTCACGATTTTATATTGTTCAAAGCTGGCCCTCTTTAGTTTCGGACAAAAAATATATATTACATAATCCATCATTGTTGAGAACTACAGACGAATATGACTAATAACCAGTCCGTGCAAAGCTTATTGTTAAATCATCTGAAAATGGAATTTTTAAAAGGTGATGATCGACTGTATTGCCAAACATGCGCCAAATTAACTGGAATAAGGAAACAAGTATAGTGAGGCACCAGTAAATCTAATAATAACACTGATGATCTTCAAACAAGACTCAACCTCTGACGGAAGCAAGAAACTCTTTGGAAGGTTCGAAATAGATGAACGTTTCAATCTAGCAGACCACTATTATAATATTCATGCAGTCATTGTTCACTATGTTTCTGGCCTTGAATTTGGTCATTATTACGCCTTGGTCAAAGACGAAATGGACTGGTTTAAGTTTGACGATAATCGTGTCACGAAGTGTTCTGGCGATGCAGTGAATCTATTGGAGCCTTTGGAGACACCCTACATTTTTTTTCATAAGAGAGAAGACATTGGTAGATCAAGATCTTCAGATGATGTGGTGCTGCAGGTTTTGCCGAGTTTTCCTGCAGGTGAAAAAGCAAATGCCCCACTGGAATCAATGTAGTCGCCCCGGAGCGCCAATTAAATTTTATTGTTGTGTTTGTTTTATCTTTGTTTCAATAAAATTTACAAAATTGGTTGAACATCAATCGTATAATTCTCTTTTGGGAAACGGGTACCCTGGATACTCCCATTGTACCAAGGTATAATATTTTAAATATAGTAATACTCTTATTAATAAAATATAGTAATGTATCTGAACCCGGCCCTGATCGTTATCTAACCAAAGATATGACTCACCGCGTAGGGAATGCAATCGACGAACCGCAGCGAAAAGAATAGATTTAGTACCGAAACCGCTAGAGGTCTCTAGAATGTTCGTTACTAATATAAAAGATCGTGTCCTCGCTCAGAGAGGGAGTATGTACCAGAACATTTGAACGAGGAAGAGAGAAGACATTGACTACAGCTATGCAAAAAAGATTCCGATATTTTTTATGTGCCAGACACACCACTAACGTTCACAAATCAAGTGAAACACCGGATCAGGACAAGAGACGAAATTTCTGTTTTCATTAAATCGTATAGATATTCACATATCCACAAGCCAGAAGTGAAAAACCAGGTAAATTCAATGTTGGATCTAGTAATCTACAGGTTGAGCCCATCAACCTGGTCTTCACCTATATAAGTCGTCCCAAAGAAAGCAGACGCTTCTGGACAAATCAAATGAAGAATCGTCGTAGATTATAGAAAGGTGAACGAAAAAACTATCGACGATAACTATCCAGTCCCCAACATCAATGTCATGTTAGATAAGCTGAAAAGGTACCAATACTCCACTACTTCGGACCTAGTGACTTCCACCAGATTGAGATGGCTTTAGAAGATATCCCAAAAATATCTTTCACAGTGGAGCACGGACGCTATGAATACACCAGGATGCCTTTTAGGTTGAGATCAGTTCCAGCCACATTTCAACGAGTTGTAGATAACGTTTGGAACGGTCTACAAGAAAAAAATATATCTTAGATATATGGACGACATAATTGTGTAATCAACTGCATTGCAGGAGCATATGATCAACTCCTTCAAAGTCTCCGAAAGATTCAAGGTAATGAATCTGAAGATCCAACTAGACAAATCAGAATATTTGGAAAAAGAAGAAGCATTTTTGGGAATCATCATCTCCTTAGAAGGAATTCCACAATATCCACAGAAAAATGAGGCAATGTTAAGTATCCTATACACCGAACGACTAAAAAAAAATAAAAGGATTCCTACGACTCCTGGCATACTACAGAAAGTTTACAAGTACTTCGCAAAATCAACCAAATCAATAACTTACTGTCTTAATAAAATCCAAAAAATTGAGCATACACCGAAATTCATAGAATGTTTTGAAACATGCAAAAATTTTCTAGTAACCGAACCGCTTCTACAATATCCCGATTTCATAAAACTATTCAATCTCACGACGGATGCCAGCGATTTTTCTATCGCAAGGACCTATTGGAAAAAACAAACCAATTGCATATGCATACAAAGATAAAAAAGGAAATACTTGCTATGTGTGGGCGTATGAGTACTTTAGACTGTACCTTCTTGGCTAAACATCTTATCCGATCACCGCCCTCTACAATGGCTCTTCTCTCTGAAAGTCTGAACTCTAAACTTACTAAATGGAGATTGAAGTTAGAAGAATTCGACTATGAAGTCATTTACGGAAAAGGAAAATGTAATACGAATACTGGTGCCCTTTCAAAAAATAGAAGTATACTTCAAGGAAGCCTTCAGTTTGAAGAAATACATAGGAAATTTCGACAAAGAACTTGAAGAAAATGCTTCGTTATGAAACCATGCACCATGTGAAAATATCACTACCGACCAATCTCAAAGAAGCATCATCGAAGACACCTCCGCTACTGACACTGCAGATGCAGCTGTATGCAGATGAAGCTGCACTGTTGATGCAGCTGTATAGGTTGATGGATGCAGCTGTATAGGTTGATGATGTTCTTTTCTGTCAAAGACAGAAATATTCATAGATATTGTATATCTATGAAAAAAATATATTTTTGTGATTTTCGTGAATATAAATAATATAGCACTTCATAAATTTGAATATATATACTTCAAAAATATTTCATCAGCATATTTGTTCAGAATCGGCATTGTCATACTATAAATTATTGCAAACCACCTTAACGGCAGAAAGGTTCTTGCCCGTATAGGACTGGCAATGGCAACACTTCATAGATGCTGAGGATCGTTTCTTTTCTAATCCACATGGTCGACATACACCGCATTTTGGAGGGTTTCTTTTCTCTTCTTCTGTTATCGATTCAACACCACGACCGTAATTTATTTCGAGAAATGCACTTATATCTTGAGGTAAATGTCTGAGACTTGATCTATATGTTGATGATTTGGAAGAATGCATCTAGTTATTTTCAATACCAACAGCTCTTTGAGCCAGTTCAATGGGTACTGTAATTTTATTTATTGCCCCACTTATGCCATTTGGTTGATTTATTATTTCAAATTGAAACGTCTTCCATGGGCTCTTAATCTTCTTCAGATTCGTCTGATGTGTATTCCTGTTCGGTAACACTCTCTTGAAGAAAGTAAGTTTCATCATCTTGCTCTGACTAGTAGAATAAAACTTGAGCAATTTTTTCTAGCTCAGTATGTGTAACCGAATTACCAGCCATATTAGGATACGATAGATATAAAAGAAACGATGATAATATGAAATAGATCAGAAAAAAGTGATATATTTGAAAGTCCTATATTTGAACGCGCGTGTCGTAAAATTTATATCCAATGAAAAAATTTCAAATATCAATGGTTAACAAAAACTTTCATGCACACCCAATATGTCGGTAGGTTGGGAAGACAATGCTCCCCGAATAGCTGCGGGCTCGATGCAATCGACTGAGGGACGGAAGTGGGGTGGTACGAACAGACCCATTTCTCATACATTTAAGACAGCGTGCTCGCCGTAAGGTTAACCAACCTGAAAACGAAGGAATTAACAGAACCATACACACAACTCAAGAAGAACCAGCATTCACATTTCCAATATCAGAAAAGTCTCTCAATTATTACAGTAACTAAATGGAAATGACATTTGTTCATTACAATTCAGGGCCAAACTGTATAGAATAAGGGTTCGCAAATAAAAAACGAATTCATATTCAAATTGATATGGATGCAAACGAAAAAAATATTTAATATTCTTCAAGGACTATATTCCACCAAAAGTCAAACATGCTGTGTATTTCGACCCAATATAAGTCAACCTGCGATATTATTCAGAAAATTTTCAGAAACACTATCTTCGATTTGGTAAAATGCAACGAAATCTTGGAAGATGTTAACAATGAAGAACAACATATAATGATTCGAAACTACCACGAGAGAAAGTCAAACCATTGTGGAAAAAACAAAACTGAATTGCGAGTACGAAGAAAATTTTACTAACCAATCTTAAAAATGAATATTGAAAGATACATCAATATGTGCAAAATATATCAAATGAATAAGTGTGACCGAAACCCACCTAAACCCAAATTTATGATATAACTCCTACATGAAGTAAATCTTTTGAAATTATTCACCTAGACACCTTTCAGGCAGATGGACAGAAATTTTTAACAAATACGGAGGCCTTTTCAAAATATGGATAAGCTTATCTATCAGAAGAAGCCAATTCCATTAACATTTCGAAAGAATTACTGATATTCGTTACTCAATATGGTTTAACATTTCCTCAAAAAGGGGTAACGAATTCAAAAACGTCTTTGTACACGAATGTGTGGATACACATAAAATTTTGATCCACCACACAATCCCGGAGAGTCCGTAATCAAATCCAGTCGAGTGGAAACGTGATTGAACGTTTTCAGTCGACCATTATAGAAAATCTTCGATTATTATTGCAAAATAAGAAACAGCTGAACATCAAGGAAAAAATTATTTTAGCGCTATTAGGCTATAACAACACAATCCATTCAGCAACGGGACAAAAGCACATCAATGTTCTCAATGGATACCCTCACAGCCAGGACCCCTTCGATATTGACATCAACAGGATTCTACTGAACAACGACATGCAACAATATCGAGACAAAACAAAAGTTGTCAATCAAAAAATCAACGGAATAGCTGTCAAACTGAAAGAAAGGACTATAAATCAATGAAATGGGAGCAGACACCTTTCTGTAGCCTACTCACCTAGAACAAAAACCTTTAACCTAGATTTTTACCACGTGTAGTTTAATCGAATAAAAATGTAACAGTTGCCACACCCTATACTACTGTTTACAAAAAAATGAAGAAAATAAAACATCCCAAAACATAACAAGAAACTGGTTTTACAGGTACAACTTCGCATCGGGTCTGGAAATACGAATCCAAGATCTCAAAGACAACCCGGGAACTTGCTCTAAAGCTGAAAGAAGCCAGAATCCAGACTAGCATTTACGACTTCTTGCACTACTATAACTTGATGACAATTGCCGAAGAAGTCGATCAAATACAAAATCAATTCGAAGACAAAACTGAAGCCCTCACAAACGGCCCGAGTTACCCCTACTAAGAAGGGATTATCAATTTCAATCAAGCACTGCAATATCAACTAAAAATTGTATATCAAAAATTTTACAGCATCAAACCATCCAACAGAACCAAAAAAGGTCTAATTAACGGACTTGGCAGCATCATAAAATCAATATTCAGAAATTCAAATCAAGAAGATACTCAGCGGTATGACCAAGTAATAGCATCACTACAGTAGATATAATATTCTACAGAGGATGGACCAGCACATATTTATCACCACCGCACTCATAGAGAATTTCACCAAAACCGTGTCGTCGTAATGATGGTCATCGGTGAACCATCAGGATGAATTGACCTCTGGATGAGACATTCACTCGTGCTGGCGAAATATTAGGATACAGTTCCAAACCACGACGGTCTTCAAACCTGAACGAAGATCGTAACACCGAAAATATTGGCTGCGAAAGCCTTAACCAATTTATACCCTGTATACCTTCATAGCAGCCATTTTTTTTTCTCTAACGTGAATAGCCATGTTTTTTTTGAAGCTGCACACCCTGTATACCACGATAACAACTTTTCTTCAACGCTGCAAACACACCCTGTATACCTCCATAGTACCCATGTTTCTTCTCAAACCGCAAACACTAGCACAGAGCTCTACGTTCTTCATTGCTTTCATCAGTTAAATATCCGGTGTAACAGAATACGCCTTGCTTATCTACTTACCACTTCTCACTGGTCTCTTTTATAATTCACGTATAGCCATTCAAACTCGTCCCACATTAGTCCTACCTGAATATTGGGGATGGGTCTTTATTGGAAACATACATGGATATGATTTATAGAGCAGGAATTCTTGGTGAAATATGCAATATAGTCTGAATACAAATTCTGAAGTGCAATAGATTTTGTGCACAAAAGCCATCGAGACTGCCGCTCTGTTGTGAACGATAGATAGGCAAAATTCAAAAGGGATAACAGATATTCGTAGAAAGGCATTCACTCATCTGATAAATCTTGTCGTGAGAAGAGTTGATCTCATTTGCGTTTCACCGCAATACATCTACCTGTAACGTGATTAATAATCATGAATTATTATGTCACTGAAAAATTCTTGGATGGTGAAAAATATAATTAGAAATTTTGAATAATGCAACTAATTTTCCTTCCTTTTCGGTATTTTATTATTATTATATGTCACAAAAAGTATTTGAAGTTTTATAACTCCGTTTCTAGAAATTATATGAAATCGAAAATGGTTAATGCAGTCAAGCAGCCGGAAAATAATTCCATGAAAATCAAAAGATAAATGAATAAGTACCATTCTGATCATTCCCAAATTGATTTCAATTTAAGAGTCACCGTTAGGAAAATGTTTCAGCCTATTGGACCTCATCAGTACCTTTCAGAAGAGAGATATTTGATAAAATTCACAATTTGTCACATCCAGGTATCAAAGCCTCGCTGAAACTAATGAAGAATAAATTTGTTTGGCATAACAAATGAAAAAATGGGTTCTGTGTTGCATATCGTGTTAGAAATCTAAAGTAAGGTATTAACAACAAGAAAGACTTTTTTTGGACAAGCACTCATAAGAAAGTGGGCAAACCGCAGACACGTATTTCTGACTATTTAGCCTTCGTCAGTACGGTACAGCCAAGTGAATAGGATAGACAACACTTGGTTGCAACAAAGGAATCAATAAACAAACGGATTCATCATCAGGGGGCAAACTGCGGTTTTG
>WOGP01011147.1:0-10054 GCA_015342065.1 Leptinotarsa undecemlineata
TTTCTTTATTAATTAAAGTTGTTAATTGTTCCTGCTGATTTATTCTGCCTTCTCAACCAAGATAGAAAATTTCTTTGGTAGTAATTATCTGTTATTTAGATTTCATTTACTATCTGGCGCCCACTTACTGAGCCAGTCAAGTAAACTTTTGTTATATTGGTAGTAGTCAATTTCAATTTGCTTTCGACTGTTACCAATCATTTGTTGAAACTTACCCACACCCTCACCGTAACAATCTGAGCAGCCTATTTTTTTTATTTGGAGGGTTACAGCTTTTAGTACATTATCTAAATCGTTCAACATAAAACGTAATTTTTACTTATTTTTGAAATATGTTCATAACATATTTCTCCGTTGACCAGCTGTCGCTTCCTTACGAATGATAACTCTCAAAATCAAAACTTTTGCGAGCTGAGGACTAACGAGGTTTTATCTTTCAACGTGTGATGCCATGGCAATCCAACTCAATACATAAACCTTCCAAAGATTTTATTCGACGTATGCTTATTTTTCTTCGAACAATTTCGAGGCTAAATATACAACTAAGGGTAATATTATTTATTATTTATTAATTAAGGGTAACATTATTTTTTCAGCCGTCCCATAATTGAACTTTGCTGAAAACAAAGTTGATTTGAACTGACGGTACAATTGAGTTTGATGAAACTGAGACCAAACAATTTCTATCATGTAGCTGAAAGCGCCGTTCACAAATCTTCTCGATACGTGAATATTTCAAAAAGTCAAACCCTATCATTCTATACCTACATCAAGGTAGTTGTGAAGTAATCCGCCATTGTGTAGCTGCGACCATCTTGGATTCACAATGTTACAGAATTTATTGAATTTTTTGTCATCGAAACTAAATGTATGTGCCTAATAGCAGATGAATCAGAAAGAGGACAAACTTCATTCACATACTAAATTTGACCCAAACAAACAGGGCAAATAAACCATTTAGAAAATATTCGACGATCACTTAGGAAGCCTTGAAATTACTTCCCGCCCATTCTACATCAAGAAACCAATCAATGGCCATCTAGGCAGAATGTTGAGTTGAATAAACATTACTTCAGTAAATCAGCGATATACTGAAGATTGATTAAGCACTAACCTCGAAAAAAGGGAAGAATTCACGAGAGCGTTTAATTGTGATATTCAACAAAGGTAAGCAATTCCCCAGAAGATGCATATAAACTCATAGATTGAATGGTCATAAAAATCATACTCATAGAACAAAGAGTACTTATCGAGTATATCATTTCACTATTGTGGAAACATTTTTATGAATAACACCATATATAGGCCTCCAGGCCTCAGCAAACTATTCAACAACATCTGATTTTATAAAAATGTATTCATCAGTAAAGATGTGTTGAAGATTTCATAGCTTGCTTCACAGGGACACATCAGCAATTACATCCACTCCACTACAAAAACATGAAATTTTATCAAAGAACTGAAAACTATGAATTTGATCAATTCTTCAAACGTAACAGTAAAAAAAATATCAACAAAAATGATTTCGCAATTCACCTCAAACCAACCCATTCAGACATAACTATTAACAACCACTTCTATTATTCTCATCAACATAACCTTGGATGTACAAAACGCTTTAAACTCCGCGCCATGGGAAAGGATTTTGAACGAAATCAAAAGAAGAGCTATACCTGCATATATGTTCAACATGATTGCCAGCTACTTTGAAGAGAGGGAATTGATAGTAGAATACAAGTGAAAAAATGAACATCACCTGTGGTGTTCCACAAGGCTCTGTAATTGGTCCCACATTGTGGAACATATACTGTGGTACTGAATCTGAAGGTCCCTAGGAAAGTTAACCTAATAGGCTACGCAGATGACCTAGCAGAAGTGGTTGTGGGGAAAAATAAAGAAAGTCTGGTAAGAACTTCCAATAGAACTATGAAGGATATAGCCGAGTAGATGAAAGCGAAACAACTCAAGCTTGCCCCTCAAAAGTCAGGGATAGTACCGCTGGCAGCAGGCAGAAATCTGAAAAGTTTTACAATTGAATTGGAGGAAACGAACATCCATAGCCAAGAATCTATTGAATACCTGGGAAAATGGGAGCTCCTGTTGAAAAAATTGCAGAAAAAGCGGGAAAAGACATAAGCAACATAAGCAGGATAATGCCAAACGTTGGGGATCCTCGAGAAGGTAGCAGAAGAATTCTATGCTCAGTCGCCCAATCAATCATGATATATGGCGCAACGATTTAGAAAAGAGCCATGGAAAAAAGATATACAGGAATATATAACTTAGTGTTCAACGGAAAGCAGCCATAAAACTAGAGTGTGCATATAAAACAACATCAACTAAAGCTCTGTTGATGAATGCAAAAACCCCCCAATACATCTGCTGGTGGAAGAGAGAACAATGGTACAAAACAACGTATCAAAAGGGTTAGCAAGGTTAACCTAGTTAGCCAGGCCAACTGGACAAGATGACTGATAAGAGAACCATGAATGAACAGAAAATGGAGAGAAGGGAATTACTTTCTTAGGTACTAACGGATCATGGGTGTTTTCAGGTGTATCTGTTTAGGTTTAAAGTGAGTAACACAGAAGAGTGCAAGTATTGCGGAATGATTGATACGGTAGAACATAAAATCTTTGAATGCACACGTTGGGAAGAACAAAGCGAAACGCAGAAATGACGACAGGAGAATTAATACTGGAAACCATATGAGGGAAGATACTCCTCAGAAGTATAGAAAACTGGAAAGTCGTTAAACTCTCCAAGACCATCCTGACAAAGAAAAGATAATAACTAGATAAATATTATGAAGTACTGAAGAAAAAGGAAGAGCCCTGAACCATCACTGAAATCTGCTATTCCGAAGTAATGCCAGAGGGTGGTTCTAGAGTAGCCTGCTTGACTCATGAGTTATTTTTTTAGTCGGTGAGAATCTGACACTACCTGGTCACAGGGCTACCTGTTAAAAAAACATAAATGAGTCGCTTACCTTTCCATGATCAACAGTCATATGAGTGTTTTAGTATCCACAGAAAATTTCAATGAAGACCTGAATTTGATGAAACAAATTGCAGTGAATTTGAATATGATTTAACACATCCCCGACAAAAAACTATTCAAATAGTTCAATAGTCAAGTATACCCCCACATTAAAAATAATACGAGTACTAACACCTTCAAAATGAACACACACGAGGTGTGTTCAAAGAATAAGGTGGATGTTGAAATTTTGCGAGCTACGAACAATTCGATCAGCTTTTTTTTATGTACCGACCATATGTCTACAATTTGACTAATTGAAATATTCACTTTGTTGGTGAGAGGCATGGAAGGTGGAAGTAATTTGCGTGTTCGGCAATTTTTTGCTATCGAAAAAAATTCATCAAAGAATTTACATTAAAGTTTACGTAAGAATTTGCATTGAGTGATCAAAAAACACATGCAGTGTTGACAGTGGTATACGATGATTGTACTTTGAATCAGAAAAATATTTGTAAGTGAAACAAGCTTTTTACAGAAGTTCGAGAATATGTGCATGATACTGCTTTACTATTACTGGAGTTTTTTCCCAACACCAAATCGTTAGTTTTAACACCTCGACACGTGTTTCGATCACCAAGTGATCATCTTCAAGAGGAAGATAAAACTAGTAACTAACGCGATGCTAACGTTGTGTATGCTAAACAGGTAAACCCTACAGGCGTACCACCCACACAGGCATACCACCCTAAATTAATTTTACAATTTTGCCTTATCTATCATTTTACCTATATGTTAACTGTTAACAATGTTCAGCTATATGAAATTATAATAATGCCTATCTAAATTTATTTTTGCATGTGTCCTTATGTAGTAATCCGTAAACCCAACAATAATATTTTAACAAGCTATTCATGCTATTTGGTATAGGTCCGTCATCGTTATTTATAATATTATTGTATTTACTTATTTCCACATTCTCATAGGCATCTAGTTGCCTGTTGTTGTTAACTTGTCTGACTAATCTCAGTGAACTGAAGTCTATGGAATGGGTTTGTTGCAAAATATGATAGGTGACTGCTGATTTTTCAGGTCTTCCATATTTTAAGTGTGTTATGTGTTCCTTATATCTTACTTTGATAGATCTTTTTGTCTGTCCATAATATTTTGCATCGCAGTCCTTACATTCAATTTCGTAAATTCCAGACTTTTTCGAATTCTCGACTTTGTCTTTTGGACTTCCCAAAAGCCTTTGTAGTGTATGACTTGTTTTAAAAACCACGTTCATACCTATTTTCTTGAAAATATTTCCAAGTTCTTCGTATATTTGTGGTATGGAACTGGGATGTATTTATCTTGGTTTTTGTCCTTTCTGAAAGTCGAGATTTCGTTCATTCTTAACCTAAACTTCTTCTTCCTTTTTATGTCATCTACAATATCCCTCGAGAAACCGTTAGTGGCTGCTATTTCTTGAATTGTGCGTCTTTCTTTTGTGAATCTATCATGTTTTAGAGGGAAAGTCAAAAGACGATGCACTAAAAAATTCAACCCAGCCCGTTTGTGCTGTCCACAGTGATGTAAGTTTAGGTTAAGAATAAACGAAATCTCGACTTCCAGAAAGGAAATAAACCAAGATGAATTCATCTCACTTGCATACCACCAATACACGAAGAACTTTGAAAAGATTTTCAAGGAACTAGGTATGAAGGTGGCTTTTAAAACAAGTCTCCCTTTTGGGAAGTCCAAAAGACAAAGTCGAGAATTCGGAAAAGTCTGGAATTTACCAAATTGAATATAAGGACTGCGATGCCAAATATTATGGACAGACGAAAAGATCTATTAAAGTAAGATATAAGGAACACAAAGCACACTTGAAATATGGAAAACCTGAAAAATCAGCAGTCACCCATCATATTTTGCAACGAAACCAGTCCACAGACTTCAGTTCACTAAGATTAATTAGACAAGTCAACAACAACAGGCAACTAGATGCCTATGAGAGTGTGGAAATGAGTAAACACAATAATATTATGTAATAACGTAATTTATTATTTTCAAGGTATAAATTAAGGGTGGTATTCCTGTATGAGTGGTACGCCTGTAGGGTTTACCTGTTTAGCATAAATAGCGTTAGCTTCACGTTAGATACTAGTTTTATCTTCCTCTTGAAGATGATCACTTGGTGATCGAAACACGTGTCGAGGTGTTAAAAATAACGATTTGGTGTTGAGAAAAAACTCCAGTAATAGTCATTACTACACCAAAAGTTCCCAACAATGCATCATAAGTAAATGATACTGCTTGCCTTAAACGTCCCAGCAAATCAGTAACTTGTGAAAATGTTAAGAAAGTGAAGAAAATCAGTACGGAGAACATTCGAAAGACTATACGACAAGTTGCTGAGGATTTCTTTATATCGGTTGGAACATTACATACATTTTTCTGAACATTTTGTGAGTAGAGCGTGAGGCAACGAAATTGGTTCCAAAATTGCTCAATTTTGACCAATAAAGCCGGCGCAAAATCATCGCTCCAAGATTGTTGAATGGTGTCTACGGCGATCCAGAGTTGCACGAAAGAGTCATAACTGGTGACGAATCATGAGTATACGGTTATGCTGGCGGTAAAAAAGAAGCATTATTTAATGTGAGATACATAGAATGTGCTTCACATAAGAAGGCTTGGGTAATTTGAAATAATCACTCTCAGAAGTAGACTGGAACGTGATTCAGTGTGCTAATCATGATACCGCATCAAATTGTGAAAATTTTATCAATACTCTACAAAATTTCATGCAAAAAAACATTACTTATATTGATAAAATGAAGACGCCATGAAAATGGCCGATTTAAAATCAGTTGGTATAATAACTTGGATCAATGAGAAGCAGTCTCAAAGCTATTGAAATTATTTCCGAAGTGGCAGGTAGCCCACAAGATGTTGAAACTCATAAAAACATTAAAACAATATGACAATGATTTAATAAAGCATAAAAAACACGCCTACGACGAATATATTACTAACTCTTAGAATACTCTGGAAACTGGTTGGAATTCAATCAACTCAGAAAGAAATAAAATATACACTGAGTTTCAAACTAATACAAAATTTTCCGGAAATGATTTCAATGATCACTTTTGTACTAGACACGATCAAATAGATACGATAAAATTTTTTCGACAACTAGATGCTGAAAGAGACTATGACTACAAGAATGTTCCTTTCCCCGTAGATTCATCGTCTTAAGAACCAGTATGCCCACAGGAAGTATTGTCCTTGTCCGTAGATTCATTCTTTTTAGAATTTATATGTCCACAGGAAGTACCAAGTATTATCAATGACTTGGAAATCCCAGTTCAAGTGACACACATAATCTGAATGGCTATTTAATGGAATCTGTTGCTGAACTAATAGTCATGTTATTAACAACCTCAATAATCAAATCTTCAAGGAAGGCGTTTTTCTAGATATACTAAATATCTACAGAGTTATTCCTTTGTTTGAAAAAAGGCAATAAATTATCTTCAGACAACTAATGTCCAATTAGTATTGTCTCCATAATTGGAAAAATCATTGAAAAATCATTAAAGTATCGATTATACTCCGACTTTGAAACGAGGTTATATTTTGGTGAATCCCAATATGGATTTCAGAAAAACAAATATACCAACTCAGGCTGCTTACAAGAATGTGAATGACATAGTGGAGAATCTTGATCAGGGTAAGTACACTTCTGTAACTTCATGCGACTTAACCAAAGCTTTTGATTGTGTGTCACATGCGGTACTCATTGAGAAATTGAGTCATTGGGCCCATTCAGTGGGATTTGATACATAATCAAATCCCACATCAAACCAATACAACGTGAAGTACCTCAGGGTTGAGTACTTGGACCTTTTTCATTTATTGTGTGCAATAACGACTTTTGTCGAAGTATTATACCAACAAAATGTATGCCGATGACACCACTCTTGTGAAGCTATACATCGATTTGATTTGTACTATTGATGAGAACAAAAACTTCAAAGTCAAAAGCTGGTTCAGAAAGAATAGACTCAAACTGAATGAAAGTAAAACATAGAACTCAATTGTCTCTTCAAATCCACTTTATCAGAAATAAGGAAAAAATGTATCTTTTTTTTGGATTATTCATTGACGATCGGTTTAACTGGTCCGGCCACGTACATTATGTACTTCGTGAGCTCTCGGGAGTTTTATTTGTTCCAAAACAACACAAACCAGTAACGAATCTGAACGTATTGAAACTAACTTACTTCTCTTCATTTCATTCTATACTATCAAATGGAATTCTACTTTGGGACAACTCATTCGTATTTCAGCAAATGGTATCATGCATGCATGGATACATAAAAACAAACAAATTCAAGAAACACTCCGTATACATCAGTATAATACAAGATCTGCAGATATGTTGGATATCCAATAACACAACTGGTTGGTAGCAACAAAACTCTTTGAACCTAAATGTGAACAATTTTCTGGAAAAATCAGTAGAAGCAATGGAGTTCAACAATTTGAAAATAGTTTCCTTGAGAAATGTTTAGTATTTTATTATTATTGCAATACTTCTCTTTATGTACTGTGACCTGCCATAAATGTATGGTTAAATAAAAATCTATTCTACTTTACTCTATTTTGAAGCCATATGCCGCTTGCGATAAGCAATACGAAGAAAAAGTCCGTTATTGTGGAAAAACAATTCATGACTTTTGCATTAAGATGATGCATCTGCTCTAGCGTCACCGCTTGTTCATAAGTTTTTAGCCAAAAACAACACTAGGATCATTTTTTAGCCACCGTATTCACCAGATTTGCTCCATGTGACATTTTTATATTCCCAAGATTGGAAAAACCCTGAGAAGACGGTATTATGCGACGATTGAGGAAATACAAACCGAACCGCCGAGAGATCTCAAGGACACTCCAAAAAGTATATAACCGAACTGCCTATAGGATTGCAAAAAACGCTAGCGCAAGTATATTATATCTGAGAGGTACCACTTTGGAGGCGACAAAACCGAAGTTAATGAATGAATGAATATTTAAATAAAAAAAGAAAATTCACCTACTTTTTTCAACACATCTCGTACACCGGAATATCATCAGGAAAAATTAACTCAATTAAACAGTAACAAAGCATGGTTACACGTTAAATAGAAATATAAAGAACAACGAATCACATATTGATAAGCACAATCAATCAGAAATCTATTAACTAACATGTGGATCGTTCCAAAATGTTTTCAAAGATATAATATATGGAAAGTTCAAAACGACTATTTTAAAACATACAAGATGAAGAACGATGCTTGCCCCTTTTCAGAAGGCAGCCACGATTTCGACCTGTATTACATTTCACATTTGGAAAATAAATGTCAAAAATGGATCCTACTGGAATGCCTATAGTCAATAGACAAAAAGAAATCAAAGCTATGTGATAACTGTTTGAAAGTTGTTAGCCAATTCTTGTCTTTCCTGAAAATTACTTCGGCAGAGACTGGTTAACATTGGACAGATAATTAGGCAAGTATCTTCATAGAGACTAGCCTTGGCAATTTCTATTGTAGTTGAACATCAAAAGAGCTTTGTTTCTATTGGTGAAACTTCAAAGAAGTGAAATAATCACTCGATTGATTTCAGCGAAGCTCTGGTGTTGAGAAATATGAATCATTTTCAAAAATCTTTTCTTTGAGGAAACTTATACATTCACATGTCATATTCAATCCAGTATCGTTCGTGGTATTAGACTTTATCCAAATCATATTGTCTGGAAAAGCAGGAAAAGGATAATTTTTCGTAATCATTCAAAATATTAATTTATAAAACCTTCAGAAATGAAGCGCGGTACAACTCGAGCAACATATAGCAAATGTGAAATTTCCGGGAAATAAAATGCAACCAAGAAAACTCTACCATTAAAAAATATAACTACATTAGTTCTGCTATTATATCCAGAACAGACCCGATTTTTGCCTCAAGGCTTCCCACTGACATATGGCCGGCGTAGTGACCGTCAGCGTATTTATATTGTAGGTCAATCCATCGCACTCAATTCACCCCGTTTGATAAATGTCAGAGCACGCCATTTTATTTCTGAAATGGTTATATACTATAACAATTTTCAATTGAAGGTGATTACAATTTCTTATTATTCCTAATACAGTACTTGAAAAAAAACAGAAAAATTTGCAAAATAATTATTATATTTCTTTTATATAGAAAGAAAACTACAAAGCGAAAAAATCATTATATATGATATGCTTATGAAGTTTCAGAGTCCATTGACAGTCACACTTAAATCTATTATTATTTGGTCGAAAACAGTGTCTACCATCTCGTCCAATCTCCACATTTTCCCTTCTTTCTTGGTCACATGGGCTACAGCATTAGCCCAATCTTCTTTCCGTATCCATTCCATTGCGAGTTCTAATAAACGTTGGACATCAGAAATTATATGGCTCGTTTCCACGAGCTACGTAACCCTTAATTTGAGCACAGATGAATTCTATCGGGTTTACCTCGCAATGGTAAGGGGGAAGTCTCAAAATGGTGATGCCTTCAGCACGAGCTATCGTATCCACCACATGCTGGCGATATCTGTCACGATGCTGTTTAATAACACTCATAAGCTCGGCCTTAACCATGTCCTCGGAAAATGGAATTCCTTTTTATCCTAACCATCTCTGCATGTCTGCTTTTCTGGTGGTCATAGTTGGCAGCTGTTCTACTAATCGGCTGTGATAAGAAGGTTACTCGGACCAACGCGTAACCGGGTTACGCGTTCGTCCGCGTAACCCGGTTGATAAACCGTCCACAAATGCTTGACGATAACTAGTTACAGTAGTATCTTGCCAGATATTAGATACTGTGTGACCAGCATTCACCCACGTTTCATCCAGATAATAAATATTTTTGTGAGCAGAACGAATTTCTCTAATAGAGCGAAGATATCTCCGTTGGCATGAGACTATATTTTCTCTCTCTATTGAGACATATTTACGGGATCGTTTGGCACATATAAATTTTAAATCTTCTTTTATTACTTTCCTTAACT
>WOGP01011148.1:0-10054 GCA_015342065.1 Leptinotarsa undecemlineata
AGTTTTCAGCTATGAATTGGGTAACATTGCTAAGATTACTAACAGTGGATCTTTTTTTCATAAAGCCATGTTGGAACTGTGCTATTTTAGGAGAAACCAATCTATAGAGATGCTTGACGATGACAGTCTCGAAAAGCTTGACTGGTGCCAATAACACTACCACCGGCTTGTAATTGATAATATCGGTTTTGTAACCTTTTTTAAAGACTGGTATATTACCCAGCTGCATCAATGATATCATCATGATCTATACAGTGCATAGATATCAATTCAAGACTGGTATTATCAGTAAATGCTGAACCATCAACAAAGTCATTCGTATAAACTGAAGTGTATTGCAAAGGCATTAGAAATATCAATGTCATTGGAATATTCAATATCGTTTAAGTGCATTTTACCTGGTATGTCTATGCTGCTTTTTTTCCACATACAACCGGTTAAACCATTCTCAAGTACTTGAGAGTGGTTTAACAAGCCGAAACCGGTCATAACAAATAAAAAACTCAGTAGAAATCAGACAAAAGTTATTCTCTTCATCTTATATTAGTGTACCTATTGACAGCAACCTGGTTGGTGAAACCTACATCGGGAAGAGTGTTTTGATTCTGGTGTATGGGAAAAGTATTCGTGTTATATAATGACATATTTATCCAACAAAAAATATCGAGTTTTCACAATGATTATCTTTCATTGGACCAATAATGTTTGCGACTTCTCACCTGGTTATTATGCATCTGCTGCGATAAGGCACCCATTTTAGGACTAGTAGGCGACGACAGCATATCCAAATTCTTCCTCTGCTGATTCAGATCCAGACTCAATCCAGGTAAGGGAGCTGTTGGGAAAGGCATTCTCTGCCCGTACCATATGTTATGGTATGCTGCCATCACCCGGGGGTCATATGCTGGAAATCCGGGAGGCGCCGTTGGATACAAGAACTGATTCGGGCTTAAGGTTGTCGATGTTAGGTTAGGAATAAAAGGATTTGATGGTGTGAAGTTCAAATTCATCTGGAATCAAAAGAACGTCATCGGGCTTGAACTACATCCAGAATTTTTGACATTGAAAGTCAACATATTGAAAAATCCAATATGTGACATATGAGTAATCATTTTGAAAAGATTTCATTCATATTCCACTGCTGACACCAGTTCTTTTGGAATTCTTCAAATTATGGATAATAGTTCTTATCATGAGTTTCAAGAAACGCTATGAAATCGAATAGGAATTTTTTACCAATTCTTGGAGTGTGCAGTAAAAAATTGAGTATTCATTCTCTATAGTGTATCAAATTAAAATTGCGTTCGGTTAACTTTGATCAAATTGTTAAAAATAGACCATTCAACTTACTTCGACCATTGCCAGACTGATTAACATGTACTTGAAAGTTCTCACCTTTTCCCTTTTGGTTCCTGTAGGAGAGCTAGTGGTCTTAGGCTTAGGCGAGTGAGGACTCTTTGGAGATTTCCTTTCGTTTTTCGGGGAGCTTTGAAGCTTCAACGGACTGAAAATAGATACTGAACTGGTATTGATTTTGAGGTCGTTTTGCAAACCATGCATTGCCGTGGTATTCAAAGAACTATTCAAACTTTGATTGGAATAATTCTGATTTGGGAGACTGCGGTTAGATAAATTCTGATTATTGGAGCTGTGGTTACTCAGACTCGTCATCTCAGGAGCTTTTTCTGAAACGGGCCTCAATGTCTTCGGGTCGATCTTGACTATAGAATGCTTTTTGATTTCGCTCTTTTCTATTTTAGTTGCTTCCTTATTCTTCTCTTTTTCGGGATTAACATGCAGCTGGTACATCGGTTTCACACCCGAAGCTGGATTGCCTTTAATGAAAACGAAAAGAAATCAAGGCTGATATACGAAGTGGTTGCCTAAGAATGTCAATCGCCTTTATGATTTGAGAAATATAAATATTGTAATGAACAGATACAGTTCCATTACACACAAAATATACAAAAATAGTTATAAGTATGAAGAAATATAGATACATAGATAATATCAAATTAACAGTTATTTCCTCAACCATGCAGATAAATAACAGATTTACTGCCAAAGCAGTAAATATGTTTCTCTGTTGTGTGAAACATATAACTTTTTCATCGATTATTTATACAGTGACTTTAAAAAAAGTATGTGAAATCATTTTTTTCTTTAATAGATATAGCTCATCACCATTTTTTATATTTATTCTAACTGTGTGTTTGTTGGTCTTTCATTTTGTGAATGAATTGTTTGAAGAGGAGATTAATGTGTGTTGAGAGCTCTTAACGAAATTTTTATATTCTCTAAAATAATGGAAAGAAATTTCAACTCCTCCCCATATTAAAAATTTGGCAAAAGGAGAAGAATATAATTTATCAAGTACAAATTCCAGAAAACTGTGTGAAATATGTTGTTCAATTTTTGGCATAGCCGGGGCACGTAGAAGTGATGGAATGGGAAAAGATGAAATTGAAGATATGGGTGGAAAATTATTTATTACTCTTCGTGACACGACAAAAAAAATTACACTCACTTATTGTAGTGGAACATTCAACAACATTCAAAATGACTAAACCCACAAGAATTTACTGGTCATCGTTTCTGCAGAAGTTGTGCTACATTGTTAGTAAACTCTGGGGCAGATATACCCACGTTAAAAAGACATGGGGGTTGGAGATCATCTACAGTAGCCGAAGTTTATATTGATGACTCTAAAACTGCAAAAACCAATGTTTCTCAAATAGTTGACTGAGCCTTGTGAAAATATTCTTCTAGTGTAATGTCAGAATATCAAAAGGCTACTTTAATTTTTTATTATAGATATTTTATCACTTGTCTGTTTTCTAGCGAAAAATTTCATCATTACTGTTTAAGCAATGTACTGTGAGACCTCTTTCTTACCAAAAAAATGTCAAATTTAAAAAGCTTCATAGGTTAGCAGTTTATTATCAAAGTGTATGTCATTTCTACTGATGAAACAGAATCGCCATGTAAGAACTGACCAGTATTGATAATTATAATAAAATCTTTAACAAATGCCAAGAAAGATACATGTCCATACAGGAAATTTAAAAAAAAATCAACACGTGTATGAAGTACACAAAAAAAAGAAACAATGTTTTTTACAGTAGTTTTTTAGTGGATTAATTTCACGAACTTCAACACTGAAGAAAAAACAATCCAATTTGTATTTTACAGGCTAGTTATCTCCATCACCAAGAGGTACATAGAAAAAAGTTAACAATTAGTTGGATATGCAGGACAAAAAATTACCAAAGTCAATAAGAGTTGAAATGAACTCTGATAAAGAAAGCAAGAAACCGGAGGCTGAAACTTCAAAAACATATCTATTCATAGAAAAATAAAATTTCTAGTAATACTCACCTAGGTATCTAGGCATATTATTCCTCATTTTGAAAAATTTCGCAGGACGAACATTCTTCAAATCAGAATATTTTGGCTCGGGACTAGATTTCGTCAAGTTGGCTTTAGAAATCTGAGAGTTCCAACTCTTTGGAGGGTCCCTCAACGTTTTATAACCAATCGGACTGCTGGGTTTTGTTTTTATGCTGAGCTTGCTGTTGCTGTTCTGAATGCCGATTTGTTGTTGTGGTTGAGAACTACTAGTGGTAGTAGGTTTGGAGCCATCACTTTTTAGAGGAGATAATGAACTACTGGCAATTCCATCTTGTTGTGGTCTGCAGTTATTACTGCTGAAAAAAATGTGTGCAAATATTTGAAAGGTTGAATTTTACTTGCAAAAATGAAACAGAATGACATTAGAAATAAAGTTTTTGCCAGGTTTCAAATTTATCAAAAAAAAAACTCAATTTCAAAATCAAACTTCCAAGATGAATAAACCACATCGTACACACATTTGGTTTCATTTAGTACGCATGTATTTTTCTAAGCTGACCTATGTATTTGTTATAAGTGACAGTAGTCAGATTAATTGTTCACAACATTACTTCAACTAAATATTAAGAAAACAAAATGGAAAATGAATACAATAAAAATAGCAAATGACTTTCAAATAACAAACAAAACTCAAAAATAGACAATACTATACATATTTTTGAAGAGATTTTTGGTGTGATGAATGATATTCGATAAGGATAGAAAAGACGGCCCAGTTTTATATTTCATTGTTGACAATCATGATTTCTGTCAAAACTGTCAACGTCATTTGTCACAATAATTGAAAAATGAAATTAAACTACTAATTTTTCATTGGCTTCGGTTGTTTGGTTTTTATTATTTTTGTTCTTCAAAGAACAATACGAAATAATAAAAAATTAGTGATGAAATTTAATTTTTTTATTTGTTGTAACATGGAATATAAAACCTGGGCCATTACCTTCGTCCTTATCAAATATTGTTGATTTTTAAACTTTTTCTTTATTAAAAAGAAGGCCGCAAGACATATTTGAACTGATATAAAAGTTGAAGAGTTCTACAATTCTTGTGATACTTACTGATTGAGACTGTTGCTGGTCACAGGCTTCGGAACATTTATTATAGGATTATAGCTTGACTTGGGCATATAACAAGGTGGTTTCACACTCCCATAACTTGCTAAAGTGGATTTCGCAGAAACTGTTGAAGGTTTCAGAGTCTGCACAGGAGATTTAGCCAACGAAACAGGAGTTTCAGATTTGCTTGATTGCGACTGCACAAACATACCACTTTTATTCATCAAATTTGCTTTTGAAACAGTAGTCTCACTTGTAGTTGTTGTAAACAGATTTGTTACTGTAGAGAGTAGTTCGTTTTCTGAGGTGATTGCCTTTGTCAATGTCCCTTCTTTGACATTTTCTCCATTCCTGTTCAACTTTGAATGTTTCTTCAACGGGTGATTGTTTGAGAGATTTTGAAGCCCCAACGAGTGATTGAGAATAGTCTGTTTTAACTGCTTAGCAGGGGGCTCGGTATCCACCACTGCTATATTTTTTCTTTTCAAATTTTTATCACAAGTACCGTCATTTGCAGTTGGCGGCGAACTGGGTTTCAGCTTTTCCTCTATGGTCCCTTGTTTGAAGCTCATCTCCGAGGGCAGCGATGAAGCGGAAGATATTAATTCTTCACTCTTGGTGCTGCACTTCGAACTGTTGATAGTGCTGTACACTGTAGTTGTCGCTGCAGATGAAAAAGTGGCGCACACACTCAATGGCGTAGATATTGCAATGTTCATATGTATCGAATCAGATACAGTTGAGACACATGAACTAAAAATGCCGGAAGTATTCGGAGGTACCAAAGTGATTGATTTATAGTCAATTTTCAATTTTGGAGGGATATCCTTAGTGGTGGTTTCAATGTTCGTAACTGTGGTGGGAGCAGTGGAAGTCGTTATGCTCGATGTTGTTGAAGAATTACCTGGAACATTATAAGTGAACGAGACATAATAAATGTTTTGAATTTTCATATAAATAAAATTTAATTTAGTCAAGAGAGCGGACATTACATATTGCCAAAGAAAATGTGAAAATTCAACTTATTTTTGTAAAATAATCAATTAATGTGTAAGGCTAGTTAATTCAACATTACCAGTTATTTCAGAAAAGTTGTGCAAAAGTTAATGTTACTCTCTTTTTGCAGTTTTGTAAACTGTTCAGTGAAAATGTCGCAAAGTGTCACTTGAATAAGTAATGGATTTTCTCACTAGAAATGATTAAATTAGAACTCAAATCATACCTTTACCGATATACTTCAGGGCAGGCAACTCCTTCTTTCCGGTAATCTTGTTAGAAGGCTTCGACTCTTCAGGTGCCGCACCATTTTTGTACTTTAGTTCGCTATTTACAATTTCCATCAGAGAAGGACTGAGAGCACTATCCTGAATTCCGGTTATGGACATTTCTCCATTTTCGCTGATACGTAACTGAACTTCCTTCCAATTATTATTATTGTTCATCTGAGTTGCTTCCACATATTCTGGATCCAGTTTTGGTTTTTTCGAAGCCCGCTCGTATATCCTGTATGTGAGCTCTATGGGCCCTTTCTGAATAAAAACAGTAAATTGTAAAATACCGAATGGATGTCAACATCCAGCTTACCCTCTTCCACAAATAAATATATGCTACATCCATTAAAGTTAAAGAAGGGTTAAGGCAATCTTGATTGTAAAAGATATCGACCCGATGGTCTTCTGAAAGGTCATATTTTGCCCAGATCAATTTTTTCAAATGTGCCATGGATACAGCTGCCGGACACCGCAAATATCTGTCAAAATTTTGTTAATAATCAGTTGGTTAATGTTCGGTAGAGAAAAAAATTATCAAATTTATTGGGAGCAACTCAAATATCATTTGAAAACTTTATTTATTTAAATGCTGCTCAGTAAATACAGACATAATTTTGTTTTAAGGAAAGTAATAAAATGGATGTAAGACAATGCACGTGATTAAAATCAAAAGTAAAACAAAAATTAATGAATTATACAAAGTATAAAGATCGATTACCAATAAAAGCAATAGTGAATACAATACCTCTCTTGTGTCCTTCAATAAAGTGAGAATCAGTGTTTAAAAAAAAGAGCTGGTGTTCGCTTCATCCTTGAATAGAATTACCTTTCCTAATTTGAAGCTTATAAGCAGTTCTCAAAAAATGTAGACTGATATTCGGAAAATAAACTGAAATGACAGCAGCTAAAGTGGACATTTACTTTTATTTCTCCAGCAACTTCAAAATCAAGAACGACACGTCAGATTTTTTAATGGCGGTAGTTTCAAAATAAATGAGATAAATAAGTCTACACCAGATGAGGTCAACACCAGCTCATTTTTTTACTCATAGATTTGATTTCTATATTACTGATTTACACCCAATCCATATTCTAGATACTAGGTGCCTTATTTATTAAAGTAATGACGTATCACAGAACTTCTTGAGAAATTTCTGGAGTACATAAAGAGGCATGAGAATTGCTTGAGCCTTAATGAAAAAATAAAAATGTATCTGACGACCATTAAACTGTCAAAGATCTCAGGAATATCAGATAAAGATGAAGACTTTATTATTATTACTGTCAGTACCTAGGCCTATCTTCGGATCCGTGGTATGCCAATGTCAAACAAATAGTTTCTTCCGGAGTTAGAAGATGCTGGTACGACGCCTCTCCACACTGTTCCAAACTTGAAGGTTTGGATTCAGGGTGACTGTCATAAAATGCTCGTCTCTTCTGCATTTCATCTGAAGAAAAAAAACCGTTGTATTCCAAAACAATGTTTTTGATATGATTTGATTCAATAATTTATTTTAATGTTAGCCCTACTGTCATGGTTTCAATGGTAAATTACTCAAGTCAAACCACGCTATCAATTTTGATACTTGAAAAAACAAATATGATAATGAAATCTATTACTTCATGCAGAAATATCAAATTCTTATATTGTTATATTTTAATGAAAGTACTAATGATGCAATTCATATATTATTAAATTGAAAAAAATTACTGATATAACCAGAAAACATTCAATATATGATTTCATGTTGCCAGCTGGCATATAATTAATATTCAATTCACGTCTTTTAGGTACTCACTTTGAAATAATCTCGGAACCAATTTGTAGACGAGGTCTTGTATAGTTTTATCCGGCCTGATGTTGAGTAATGGCTTTGTTTTGTGAACCTGCACATCGCAAACTGGACAGTATTTATTCTTCTCCAAGTATTTAACAATGCAACTTCGACAAACTGAAATGAATATAAGACTTCAGCATTTTACTAGCAATTTATAATGTACTACTTTCATATTCTATTCTTCAACGTGTATTCTATATTTGAATTTTGTACTTTGTCAATAAAAAAATCTTCTCAGGACTATAAAGAATATTTTGATTAATTGAAATACGTAAACTGCAGTAACGTTAGTTACAAATAAACGTGGTAAAAAACATTTAAATTTTCATTTCTCTTTTCACTATGATTTCCTATCACGTAGTAACAGCTACATCCATCAATTTACTATAAATTGTAATTATATCTAAAATTTAAAGAATATTATTATTATATATCTATCATTAATTATAATAATTGAATTGACAGAACATTGAGTGGTTATCATTACAGCTACATCTGATTCTTTGAAAAATGTTACAAATTTTCTTTCAATTTAATATAATACTTAGTTGGTACTTTTCAGATAAACTCACAGCAACTCACTTTAGTTTAAAACTCATAAAATGACATCTCCTTCAAGGATCAATGTTGCGGAACTTCATTCACTTATTTCAAATGTTTCAACAGAATAAAACACTTCTTTTTCATCAAAATAACACCATTTTGGAATATTCCTCTGCATTAAAGTTTTGTTTGTCTCGCAATAAGTAAAAGTCAAGAAATGGCAATCATATTGCCAGGTTCAAAAAAATCCTTAGTTCTGGTTTAGAAAACAAAAATATCAACTTTTTCAAAGCTTTCTTTTTTATTGTGTGAATGGTACTGGTATCAATTCAATCTTTTTTTAAATAAAACACTATGTAAACTACAAACATGGAATCAAGTATGGAATAGTGGCATTTTTTATATTTTCGCTAGTCCTATACATTTGATAAAAATATATTCATTTTAATTTCTTTTTGCAACACTGTCATCAATGGAATAGTCCCTTTGAAAAGTGTCATTCAGTTGAATAAACCTATAATGTAGTTTAGTGAAAAAGAGAAAATTTTAATGAAATTTGAACATTTGAACATTTTGAAGAATAATGGAAATCATTTTTTGACTCTGGGATCTTTTGACATCTGAGTGTCCCTATTCAAGAAAGTAACCCAAAGCTTTGAGTACTTCAAAAAAATACCACATATTTAATCTACCAGTACATGACTTCAGATTTCACTCCAGGTGATTTGAAAAGAAAGTGTATATATAAATTGAAATATGATTCCAATAAGCAAATACGATGTTTAACCAGAGACTCACATGTGTGTAAGCATTCGATTATTGTAGTTGCATCTACGAAATAGCCATTACATATTTTACAAGTAATATGCACATTGAGATCAGTGATAGGTATTTTTGTGGATCCTTGCATGATCCCTCGGAAACTGGAGTATATTCTTCACATTCTGTCCCTGACAAAAGCCATACTAGAGTTGCTAGCAAGGATACCCATATTGGTAATGAGTACTTGACCTAAAAAAAGATAAAAATCACCAAGTACTGGTATATGTTGCAGAATGGCGAAAAACTAACGAAATTCGACTAACTGAACTGAAATTAACTCAAAATCATTCTTTTTTTTCATAAATATTATTGTTTACCTCGAAAATTATTTGTTTGACAGACCAACCTTGAGGTGGTTTGACAGTTTATGATGAAAATGGCGTCTCGGAGAAATTCATCAGTTTCTCAATTCAGTAATGGATACATTCATAGCTTTCCGTCGAGTTACATTTCCCAAATGAAGCTTTTCTCGGTAAGATAAATATCATCTCAGTTAAATCACCCACGTCTGTCGTAAAACTTTTCTTAAAATGCCAAAAAATTAAACGCACTACTTTACATGTTACCAACATTATAATAAAAAAAAGTTTTCATTGGTTAAACCAGTGCACTTTGAATTTCTGTGCTCTTTGTTAATTGAGGCGTTTGAACTATTAAAATGCAAAATGAGAATGTATTCAATTATACTAGATCAAAACACACTGTAACTTCAGAAATTGAAGAATAGTAATCTGCTGCGTTCAGGAAAAAAATTGAAACGCCTTACTATAAGTTCAGCATTCTAGGCGCTGTTGCCAATATGTGAATTAGAAACAAATCCTGAATAACTTCTTTGATCAATTACCCAAACACCAAACTAATATTTTTCCACTCGACGAGCGTTTCGCCAACAAAGTTAGCATCCTCAGGAGAAGAAAATTGGTCTCTAGTCTAATACCTACTCTAATTATTTATATATTAAAATTTGTTACCTGTGTTGTATACCTGTAGTCCAATATGGGATTTACCTGTAATTAACTACCTGCAAATTGTTAGTAATTCTTCTCTTCTTAACAGAAGATTAAAAAGCGGACTAAACGGGATAGGTCCCTTATCGCCATTCATACTGTTTTTA
>WOGP01011149.1:0-10054 GCA_015342065.1 Leptinotarsa undecemlineata
CAACCTACAACTCTACTGCTTACTATATTTTGATTCTGCTATAAACTGGTAACGTAAAATTTAGATATGACAACGCGCTTTACTCTCAGTCATTATTTGTTTTACTATAGAAACAAATCCGTTTAAAAATTAAAACCCAACATTTGAAACATCCATTTGAGTACTTTTCGAAGTGAATTTGAAAAACTCATGATTTGAACTCAACTTTATTTTGTTCAAACTTGCATTTGCTGAAATAACCCAAATTGAGAAACATTCCCCATTAAGTTTGTCACCATGTTTGGATTCCTTCACAAGAGAGAAAAATGATGTGTCCGAATTGCAAGGAAAGAAGAGATTGCACAAAGTATCTACCAATCTATAAGTTTCCCCGTATTTCAGTAATTTATTTCAAAAGATTCTCTGCAACGGAAGATTTAGAGGCAAGGTGAAGGTTGCCATCAAGTTTCCTCTAGATGGTTTAGATATGAGCAATTGTGCAGCAGACAATATGACTCCTCGTCGTTATAATCTATATGCACTTTCTACTTACAGCGGACATGAATGAAACCAGTGCAAAATCTTTCTCTTGTAATTTAGAAAAAACCCCAACCACTGCTTTATGGAATAGACCGATTTGGGTCTTTAGATCTTTGATGAAGTTATGCATAACCCGAATGTAAAAACGTCAGAGAAAGGTGTAGCAGATCACTATCAGCGAGGAATTCCGCCCGGCAAACAATTCATCTTATCTCCGAGGTCCCATATCGGTTTCAGAAAATTCCCATACCCGAATGATACCATCATCTCGGAGATAATTTACCTGGCAGTGCGATGGGAGTGGTTACGCTTTTAAATACGGTTAAACAATTCTGTCGGTAACTTATAATTACCAAAAGAAACGAGTGTTCATGAAAGATTGCGTGTACCACGGCCGCCAGGGGTGGATTGAAGAAAAAGGTCAGTACACAGCACAAAACACAAGCAATACAGGAAGTTTCATAAATTTCCCTCAGCGCGCAAACTCGTTCCTCTTTGTTATGGAAATTGAGTATGCATCTTTTTAAATTTGCCAAATCAGCATCATCCATCACAATTTTGTAATTCTTGTTAAATCTCTTTTTATTTGTAGTCGAAATTGTTTTATCTTGACATTTTTCTTCTATGATTCAATTTTTCGTACATTACTATTGCTAATACTTCCCACCATCGTATGAAGATTTCTTAAATGAGGTGTACACGGACTTCTCTAAAGCATTCGATAGGGTCAGCCATAAGTTTCTAAGTTGTAAACTTTCTTGCATGAGTTTCAATGAAATTTATTGTCAACTTTTGGAATCATACCTTAACGGTCGTAATCAATACGTATATTATCGCGGCTTTCCTTCAGGTGTGTATTTAGCAACCAGCGGAATTCCGCAAGGATCCAACATTGGTCCCTGATTGTTTTTACTATTTATCAATGATCTGTGCAACTCAATAACTTGCAATAAATTAATCTTTGCTGATGATTCAAAACTGTATACATCTATAAACAGTTTAGATGATTGTAACATTATTCAAAAGGAGATTTATCTTTTACAAAATTGGTGTCTCAAGAATCGCCTCCATTTGAATATATCTAAATGTAAAATTGTTACATTCAGTAGAAAACTAAAATTTCCTTATCACATAGACAACATTATATTGGAAGGAGCTGAGAATATTAGGGATCTAGAAATCTATTTTGATCATCAACTAACTTTCAACTACCATATTAATCATATTATAAATTCAGCTTACCGCGCATACGGTTTTATAACCGTAAAGAGTCCAAAAGAAGTTTTCAAAATTTTTTACTTTTAGAATGACCGGAACTTACTGTGTACTCAAGGCTTTTTTTGGGATAAACAGTGAGGTACACAAATTAGGTATTCTTTCGAACAAAAAGTGGATCTGTTTCAGGACGTGGTGCCCTCCTTAGAAATCATTCAAGTCCATCCCTGATAGGCGCCAAATGCAGCTAGTATTCTCCCATATACCTGAAAAGCGCCGGAAGGTTTCGGCTCAGCATTCTCCTCTAATGTCTTTTAAATCGTTCTGCCCTTGAGGAGAAAGGATTATATACCCGCTAGTTATTAATGCATAACTTGGGAAAAATGAAAATTGGATCGGTTTTGTTTCACGGTCTACTTAGTCTGTTGAAACATTTCTACCACCGCAGATTCACCGATGGATCAATTTTCAGTTTGTAGGGGTAGGAACATTCAATTTCTGAGTTGATTGTTAATGCTGAAACAATAGTTTCTATAAGTGAAAATAACCCAATGTTCTATATCCCTATAAGATTTCCACAGCGCTTGCTTGTTTTCTCGTTTTCAATTTTTTTAATAAATACTGGACAATTCGTGTCGACCAGTGGATGTCTTACTTGAAGAAGAGGTGTCACTTGTTGATATAAGGCATTTCCTTAAGCAACGGAGTTATGAATAATTTTCAAGTTGCTGTTCATAGGCGTTTATGATTGCGTCTGTAAAAAAGTGAAAAATTTTGTGTTTATTTTGAACATTTGATGTCATATGATTTGATACAACTAATCTCAAAGTACGTTTCATAGCTCCTCCATTTTTAACAAAAATGGTGTGACATGTTCACCATATGGTATACAGCATACGAATCGCATGCAAGTATTTTTTATACGTTGTAACTTCTGCTTGTTATATTGCGGCAAAAAATTGTAATACACCGAACAATACTCGATATGGGGGTAAACAAGAGTTTCCACTAACCTGAGTTTCATTTCTTCTGATAACTAATACATGAATTTGTATAGCGATTTGAGTTTGAAAAATGATACTTTGAAAATGTTTGTCACATGTTCATGGTTACGCCAAGATTTTTAGCACTGTCTATCCAGTCAATGTCTGCGTTATGGATAGTGAGCCTAAAGTTACACTGAGTTTCTACTATTTGTCTTCGATACCCTATGCATGATGCCAAAGTTTTATTTGGATTGGTTTTCAGTCCATGATTCTCCGGATAAAGGAATGTTTTATGCAAATCTGTGTTTATATTGGCCACGCAACTTTCTGTATCGGTGTTATGAGAAGACAAATATACCTGTATATCATCTGCGTATAGCTGTACTTGACAATGTGATAAGAAAGTAGGGTAATAAAAAATAAACACTGAAAACATCAAAGGTCCTAAAACACTTCCCTGCGGTACACCTGAGATAGTTTCTTATAGGGATAGTCATGAGTAATTATCCAGTTTTACCCTCTGTGATCGACTTGTGAGATAGCTGGTCAACCATTTGAGAGAAATGTCATCGAATCCTATGAACTTGAGCTTGCTGATGAGTAAATCGAAATTAACTAAGTCGAAAGCTTTACTTTGATCAAGCAGTACTAAAATTGTGACTTTTGATTGACCTCTCAATCTCTCAAGATTGACGGGAAACATTTTTCTCGAATATTTTAGAGAATGAGGTCGAAATGCTGATAGGGCGTAGGTCACTGAACGTGGTAGGCGCATTCTTTTTTAGAATTGCAATTATATTAACAACCTTCCAAACATCTGGAAAACTACCTTGTCTGACCTCGTTGAAAATATGTTTAACTGGTATCACTAAAGAAATCATCTTGACATTTATATTGTCAATACCAAAAGCATTAGATTTTATTCCTTTGATAGCAGTCAAAATATCATCATCACATATATCAGTGAAGGAAAAGCTCATAGGAGCGTTCAATTTATTATTATTGTAGAATAAAAGAGTGTTATTATTTACTATTGAATGTTCAACCACGTTTTAAAAAATAGTCATTGATTTCTTCAGGTCTACGTAGTTCAATTAGCAGGCTATTGGTTTACGAGGATTATTTTGTAGTAACAACCCAATCTACAAGATTACTCCATGTCATTTTTGAATTGTTTTTATTTTTGTTCAAAACAAATTGTATATGTTGTTTTTTCACGTTTTACTGCGTCACTGACGTAGTTGCGTAAAGTTATATATTACTATCTTAGTCTCTATCGAGAACTTTATTCCTCCCAAGTGCGCCGCTACTGTTCACAGTGATCGACGACATGTTTGTAGCCCTTTCGTCTCCTTTAAGTGCTTATTAAAAACGATTTGTTTAGTCTAGTTAGAAATGTATCAAAGACAGGACTTCTACGCAAGTTAGTCAGTTATCTTTTTAAAGAAAATAAGTTTAGTTTGTATCAATAAATGGCAATAGATGCATGTTTTCATGAAGAAATGTTTAATTTCAAGTCAAATAACAAGAATACTATAATTACAGTCCTCTCAAAGTGTTTCAAGTGTTGCTAATTGCCCTTCTCTCAAATATCCATTAATCAAAAAGTTCTCGTTGTAGAAGTAATTACTCAAAATATTTCACAACTGACAAGTCTTCTGCGAAACCTCATCCATCCACCCGGATTCAATTATCTCAGTCCTAATAATATTAGCCTACTACGTGAAATCGCCCGATTCAGAGAACCAAATCGACTACCAAATCGAGAGTAGGTATCGCATTCGGCTCTAGGCTAAAAACACGAAAAAGTCGGAAGAAAAAACTCCGAGACAAGCGGCCGTAAATTATTATTCATTTTGAAATGTAATATGTAATTATGTATTCCGTGCAGACAGAAAAAATTCTCTGGGTTCGCTGTGGATAGTTTACTAGTGAGCGTCGATTCACCAGACTGAATACGAAACCGATCGTTCGCCTGAAAAATTTCGAAAAGTTGTTATTTGTTTCTCTTCCTATAGATTTATTCATAACTTGGGACGTTGGCGACGCTTTGGGAATGAGTAATTAGGCTTCTTGGATCAGGTGGACAACTCAAAGTGACCTATTCAGATTGACAATCCACAAATAAAATAATAGTTAGATAAACAACTAATGTTTAAAATAAAATTTTATTGAAGAGAACTAAACCAGTGTTCTTAAACAAATGAGTTTTGCTTAGATTTTAGAACTAACAACAGTAAAAATAAATTATACGTGTCTACTTACTGAATAGCAGTTTCAGTATGCGGTTGTTTCAAAAGTTTCGTCCGTTACTGTCATGTGCTTTTGTTGCTCAATATCGCAATAAATATTTATTGTATTGTTTGTTGGTGTACACTGATCGATAGACAGTTTTATACTCTATACATTGATGCTGACCATTTTTTCCAAATTTTGATTTTGTGACTCATTTCAGCTCATTACTATATGATTTCGTTAAAAAAAATTCCCCACGAATCAAAATTGAATCAAAGCGCTAGCGAAACAGCCCAAAAAATTAATCAGGCATTTAGCAATGCGTTCACTCATTTATTCATTATATCACAAAATCATTGTTGAGGAATATGGGAATATATTTTATAAAACGTTATGGATTTTCATCAAGTATTGGCCAATACCATAACAAATGACGTATAACGAAACACTTTTGTCTTATGTCATTAGCGTATATCAAAAATAGTTCTAGTAGTGAGCTCTGAGAAACACCATGCTCCAAAAGTGATTCGGCAAATTTGAAATTTCGGCATAACTTGAAAACCGAACGAATATACATTGTTATCAAAATCATTGGTCTGGGAACAGAAAATGGGTAGAGGAGAAAAAATCACGCAGGAAAACCTTTATAGAGAAGATAAATAAAGCTGAAATCGATTCGAAATGATAACATGGAAAGTAGAACTCAGCTGCTGTCTCTAGCTTCCTAATTCAGCTGCATACTTCAGCTGCTGCCTCTAGCTACGTCTCCAAATGCAGTCTCTAGCTGCTGGCTCCAGACCGGGCGTTCTTCATCAGAAAAAACACCACTTTCAAATAAGTTGGTATGTTGCTTGTGAACCGTTGTACTTTGAGTGAAAGGTTTCCAAAAAACCCTTAGATATTTCATAAAAAACTATTTCAAGGACACCGTGTATATATTTTAACATATTCCCACGATCAAAAGGAAGTTCGACTTCCGCGAGGGCTCGAAGGTGATTTCTACGAATGAGCATTAATTTTTTACTGGCCCGCCAGAATCTGCTCTACAAGGAAATAAAATTAATTCAGTGTACAAGTTGAAGCGAAGGTATGTATCATTTTAATTGAGGTATCTTGAGATCTGCTAACACCGCTAATTGCGGCAAGAGAGGACTTACATAAATTGTCATTTCCGTTGCAAAAGAAAACAGAACTGGATCATAGCATTAGTTGAGCTGGAGCAAATAAGTAGATACTGATAAATGAATGTTCTTATTCGATGTCGTTTTATTTTGGTCGTAAATTCATTTTATATTATTTATTCTGAAAGTGGAGTTTGTTAACAGGGGGGAAAATATAAATGAGGCTCATTAGTAATACTCGGGTGACTACCACAAAAGACAACGGGAGAAAACGAAATATAGAATGAAATATTGATGATAAACGTTTTGTCAGTCCAGCGGGGTTTATAATTTTTATGATGAAAAATCAACAAGTAGTAGCATCAGTTCTACGAAGGATGTTGTGAAAGTAAAGCCTGTTAGAGAGGGTGATTTTCTGCTGAATTGTCATGAGCTTGCGTTTTTTCCTTCATCTTGGGTGGTTACATTTGAAAACTCCCTCAATATGCTACAATCTACAAAATATATTATTGAAAATATAATAAACGCAAACGCTATTCAGAAAATTCAAACAAAGAAATTGTACGAAGAAACGAAGACTTTTGGCATAGGTAATTTGTATGTATGCCAGTGTTTGATATATATGTTTCACAATAAAGAATATTATATCGCCTCTTGAACTAGACAGACCAGAACTATTTCAAAAACCACCTTTTCCAGCGGATATCAGATTATTTATTTTTCAGACCTGAAAACCTCTGTAGCAATTCCAATCTACAAAAATGGTGACAAAACAGAGGCCGATTTCTGTAATCTTCAGCAAAATGTTCAAAAAACCCAAATTAATTGAATAGAACTGGCTGATACTTGATGAAAATCCATATTAAAACTCAGTAATACAGTTCATAGTATGATTTTCACTATAAAGGTTTTTACAGAACCCGCTTGAGAAAGCTATTGTATACCGAAACACGTGTTACAGTTTTTGTAAAACTCTTCATAGAGAAAATCATACAGTGAACTGTATTGATGAACTCAGAATTAGACCAATAAATTATATACAAATCGAATTCACAATTTGGCTTCAAGGGAGAAAACCAACCCAGGATGCCATTCTAAAACTGTCATCAGAAATTAACCAAAGACCTTTGACATGCTTAGTCATACAATTCTACTCAATATTCTAGAGAAAAAAGGAATCCGAGGAAAATGTCGGGGCTTTTCAAAAAATATTTGAGTGATCGGAAAGTGTGTGTCAATTTTAGGGACAGAATGAGCGAATACCGAATAATAAAGTATGGCGTACCACAGGGAACAACTCTTGGACCGATTATCTTCTCATTATATATTGATGGCCTATTTTCGCAGTAGTATCATAAACTGCAGAGGAAGTAATTGTGAAGATCTTAATGATACAGACTTGTCCACCATTGAGGACTGGTTTCACTATGAATTATCAACAATAAATTTAAAAAATAATTTTCACAACTTACCAAATTTTTCGCAGCTCACAATACACCATGAGTTTAAAATATCCTCCATCTCGCACATGGAATATCTCGGCATTGTAATAGTGGGATATACACATAGACTGTGTGTTGAAAAAGTTAGTATTCGTCCTATATTTAAGAACAGCTTAACACTGAAACAGAAAATATCGTATACTCCGCTTATAACATACGGCATGCACGCACGGGGAGGAGTATTAAAAACACATTTGGTCCCTTGAAGTGATTCAGAAAAGATTTCTGACGATGGTACTGTAGAAGAAACCAAGGTATCCAAGTGAACAAACAGAAAATAACAGTGATGAATAAAATGGGTAAATTTCATAGCAAGTGAATCTATTAACATCTACGAAGCCGTGAATGCGAAAATTATCATTCATTTCAGAAAAAAGTTAACATTCAATCAAGTTGGATAAATCTCTATCTGAAATCACATTTGATTAAGTAGAATTTTGTTGTTTCAAAGTAGTGAAAACATCCAACTGTCCATAATAATTCAAAGTCTCACTTTCCACGCTGTATTTCTACCAGCAAAATCGCGAATAGTTCAGTTCGTTATTTCACCCCCTAGGAATTTTTACGAGTACGCCCATGTTAACAAGTACTTCTTGTCAACTCTGGTCACTTCTACGTGAACCAAATATAGAGATTAAGACTATTGTGTTCACTTCATGGTTTGATTTTTACCAAGCCAAGCCAATTATGAAGATGGTATAGTTATAATAATGATACATACCTATTAGAGGCTACGTCAAATCCGGTCACGTACAGAGATATTCTTAGGTTGATGATGCCATTTTTGGTTTTAATGAAAGGATAGACGAAAAATTCGGAATTTTTTTAACAATCGTCTGACAAGGTGATCTGCTGAAACACGTAGAAATAACCAGATTTTATTATATGTATGTAGCTGTTGTTTTTTGTTTCCGATACTTGGTCTGTTTCCCAGCAAATTCATTGATGTTTATACCATCTTTATGTATTTATTGAGCCTATGTGAAATCATTTTATTGTTATTGTTAATTGATAATTCCATTGTTTGATGTCGGTTTACCGGGGAATTCAAAATCATCTAACAGAATAGATCTTTCTCTGAAACTTTGATGTTTTTGCTTGCACTTATATTGTCCATTTTCATAAAGAACAATTCCCAACTCTTCAGACATCAATAAATGAACAAAAAGGTCTTGTTGAGTTTTCTTCAAGTATGGTCCTTTTGAAAATTTGTTTTGCAAATCCTGATTGTTGTATATTTTTTTTGTAATTTATGTCAAGACGATAGATAGGAAAGTATGGTCCTAATGAATGGCCACCACGTTCACCTGACCTGCCTTCGGTTGAAGAACGGTAGTCCTCAATTTAAACATTTGATGAGATATCGCGAGCATCGTAGATGGTTAAGAATATTTTGACAATAATCTTATTTTGTTTGTTACTTGGAGTTTCGATATGTGGTATCTTCCGATATGTGGAGTTTATGTACAGCTTTCATGTATAGACACAAAAAATACTGAAACTTATATTTTTAGGTAGCTCTGACCGGGAATTATATTACCATACAGTGATGATGGGGAAAACGTCGGAAAACACATGAGTGATTTTTTGCTGGTATTTTTTTGGCAACACTGTGTTTGACAGATCACGAGTGAATCATGTCTTGTGTCATTGTCAAACTTGTTCAGTTTGGTGTATAATTTAACCATGAATCGACTTACGAATGAACAACGCTTGCAAATTATTGAATTTTATTATCAAAATTCATGCTCGGCGAAGAAAGTGTATCGTACACTTCTCCAATTTATGGACAGTTTCGTCGGCCTACTGAGGGAGCTATTTGGAAGCTTATGACTGAGTCTCGAACCCAGTTTACATTATTGGACATAAAACCACCAACACGCATACGTAGAGTGAGGACCGAAGAAAATATTGCGGTTGTATCCGCCAGTGTTCAAGAGAACCGTGAAATGTCGATTCGCCGCAGTTCGCAGCAATTGGGCATGTGTTATTCTACTACGTGGAAAATTTTGCGAACGGATTTGGGTGTAAAAATTTATAAGATACAGCTGGTGCACACGACCTACACAACGTCTAACATTTGGTGTGAATGGGCGCTGGCAAAGTTGGAGGAAGATCCACATTTTTATCTAAAAATTGTGTTCAGCGAAAGGCTTATTTCTGGTTTAATGGATACGTTAACAAGCAAAATTGCCGTATCTGGAGTGAAGACCAGCCATCAGCATTGCAAGAGCTACCGATGCATCGCGATAAAGTCACTGTTTGGTGTTGATTATGGGTCGGTGGCATCGGGATGTACTTCTTCAAAGACGACAATGGCCGAAACGTTGCTGTGAATGGCGAGCGCTACCGTGTGATGATTGATGACTTTTTGTTGACCAAAATGGAAGAATTGGACATGCCTGACATGTGGTTTCAACAAGACGGTGCCACATGCCACACAGCACGCGAAACAATGGCCCAATTAAGAGCCGCC
>WOGP01011150.1:0-10053 GCA_015342065.1 Leptinotarsa undecemlineata
TCATGACTATTTTATAATGGTTTTTTAATTTCAGTTCGTAAACCTTTCTATGACAAATTTATAAAATACTTTTATTGCCTACAACTGTATTGTGTTCACCGATCATCTAATATAATAAATTAGCATTTTGGAAGTAATTATAGAATACTAATAAAATAAAACTGTTGCAACAACATGAAATTATAAAACATCTTTGCTGGTTGGGATGCTATGTGAACCCCCGTGAACCCACTGTGTTTATTCATAGAATATCAACGGAAAGCTATGAACTAGTCATTAAATTACATCTTTTGGTACTATTATATGCAAACTGATCGTATTACTATAACAGTTATTTTATTTCAATGGGCTGAATAAATAATAACAATAAACTGATAGACAACAAATTACATAAAGGTAGGCATACTACGGTGTCCTTTTTTTAATTTTTTCCTTCAATTGAAAGGAAAGAAAACAAGTATTTATTACATTTTATATTTGGCATATAATTAGTTCGTCATAACTTATATACACGTTCAGATTTGTAGCTAGTTAACAAACCCCCACAATTCGCCAGCTCACAATACTACAATGGATCTTTACACATTTGTCATCAATAAGTTTGTGCATCTGAAATTGGTGGATAAAGTAATGAAAACGAAATAACTTGGCTACTGCTATGAACAACTTAACATTTCAATGAGCAACTGTTTTTATTGATAAAGTTCACTAAAACTAATCCCTCATGTTACAATTTTGGATCAATCCCATAAAATTCATTTGAACTTCATTAATTATTCTGAAAATACATTATATTTTTTATATTACATATTCCAACTCCAAAAACAATAAACTCAATTATTTCAGCAAGTGGGAAAAATGGAAATATGAAATTCCCACAGTTGTATAGTTATGAAAACACTTATTGTGTCCTATAGGAGAATTGAAACATCATTGAACTGT
The DNA here is from genome assembly GCA_015342065.1 of Leptinotarsa undecemlineata. Classification (NCBI taxonomy): domain Eukaryota; kingdom Metazoa; phylum Arthropoda; class Insecta; order Coleoptera; family Chrysomelidae; genus Leptinotarsa; species Leptinotarsa undecemlineata. The sequence goes on from WOGP01011150.1 coordinate 943, forward strand.
CATACGATAGGAATATGTCATCAATTGGTCTTGAACATCCAAGAAAAGAGAATTATATAATAATAATAATAATATCGTGTTTATTATCTTTAAATTCATTTAAAGCAAATTAAACAGGTACAATTCAATTGTTATATGAAAATAAAAGGCGAAGTTTAATTTGCATGGATGAAGAGTCATCATTCAATTGCTCTTCCACTTAACCTCAAAAACGTCGCCTATTACCCAAAGGAATAAACAAAAAAGTAAAAATTATCTTGAATTACCATGACTATTTGTAGATTTGTAATAGGTAAGTAGCTGTTTGGTCGTTGATAGTTTAAAGATAGTTATCTATTTTCGTGGGCTCGGGAATGTCATTATGAATTGCATAAATCTGGTAGTTGAAACTTCTTCTAAAGAACTCTTTGCGAAAGGGTGGCGGAGTTAGTCGGCCTTTATACCTCACATCAGTTGTAAAATTATTTTCTGGTGTAAGTAAGACGGCACTTTACTATTAATCTTGTGAAACAAAGTTGCAGCATATTTAACCAGCCAGCATCCTTCAATTTATAGGGTATCCTTTCTTTTCTAATTCTAAAAATCAACTGCGAACAGGAATTCTGAACTTTTTATTTTTTCCTTCAATTGGTTGGTTAAACATGCCCCTTACAAAATATCAGCATAATTGAATATAGATAAAGCTAACAATTCACACAAATTTACTTTCACCATCATGGGTAGGAAATTTCAGTACCCATATATAATTTTAAGCGAATAATATGCACTTCCAATGAATTTATTAACGTGACATTCGAATTTCAAGTCCATATCTAAAATGACGCCCAGGCTTTTGGCTTCTGGAACCACCTCAAGTGCATGATCATTCACTACTACTTTCACAGATTTGCTTTTCGGTTTGAAAAAATTACATTTGATTTACTACAATTTATATTCGAGCAGTAATCAGAAGCATTTTTCACAAATAATTTTAAGTCTTTTTATTTAATTACATGCATTATCTATCAGTCTTGGCGAGAAACTGTAACACAGCTGGGTGCCGTGTGCATACAAAATTCTAAATATTCAGCAAGTTGAGATGTGTAGCTGGCGAACAAAAGGAGTCCCAAAATAGAATCCTGTGGCACCCCACATATCAGTTTCAAATATTGTGAGCCGTGAGCTATCACTTTTCGATGCCCCGATTGCAAGCTATCATCCAAACAAGATCTCTTTGATTAAAGTCAAACGTTAACAGTTTTGTCTTCAGTTATCACTTGTAGACGAAATGAGAGCTCGATAAAAGTAATTGTTTTATCTTATATTTAATAGATAACGCACGTGTAATCTTTTGTTTCACCTTCGGCAATGGTGTTATTATGTGTGATATTTCCAGATTTTATACATGTTTTGTATTCATTCGGAATAGTTGCAAACGGCATACAGCAAGGGTTTAGCGGTAAATTAGTTAATACAATGGTATATAACTAACTTATGTTGCTTTCATTCTATTGTTGTTTCAGGAATTTTTTAAATATTTCATTGTCTTCAAAACTGTCTTCTTTCAACGCACAGATTTGGCATTTGTCATGCCAGTTCGCTCGACAACTGAATGATTGTTTCCAAAATTGGTAACCAAACACAAAAACAAGTGATTTAAAGCACTTTTAGATTAGGGCATCATCGACAACTAACTAAATTGTTTTCTTGATGAGTTTTAATAATTAATAATGTACATGATAATAATTAAACAATATTCACATTATACCAGTCTAACTGATGAAACTACCGTGTAGTGAAACATGTCTTGATTAAATTTTATAATCTGCAAATTGAATAATCATTATCATGAATGGTGTTATTATTATTATTATCAAGTAACGGGTCAGTGTATGTATTCATAATTTATAAATTAAGCAGTCGAAAAATATGCAATGATACCTAAGACGCACACCATTGTGCTAATTAATTGAGACTGAACCATTGCGGCGTTGCCATTTCCAACAATCTCAAATGAATAACATGGCAGTGATGCCCTAATATAAAACACTTGAGATTTCACAACACAATGGAATCCTGGATTTTCTTCAGAACTGTTTTTTTCTTATAACACCGCATTTTTCATATGAAGCCTTTCTGTTATCTTCCTTCTTGTATTTAATTATCTTTGATATTTTTTAAATATCTTGTATAAACTTTTCTTACAAACATCCATTATTTATTTTCATTTTACTTCATGACGGATGATATCCAAAGAAACATAGTTTGTTTAATTAAGGAGAAGTGAAAGCCAAAACAGTTTTTCCCAAAAAACTAATATCCCCTACTCCGGTGACTTAAAGTCGTAATGCTTACAACAAAGCTAACTTGATTGGAATCTCTTAATTTTTAATTTTTTGTTTGATTGTCCTATTTTTACATGTATTTTATTTCACTGTATTTCATTTCAGGTTTTTTGCTCAATATAATTGTTATTTTCAGCGGTTCCTTTTTTAATTTTTCTTTTTTGTGATTCTTCCAGGAATTTCTAATCATTTCATATAATATTAGGCAATGGAAGTCCGAACTGAAGAAATTCATCATGAAACATTGTCAATCACCTTTAAACAAACCAAATATCTGTTTAAAAATCTGTTTAAAATCTGTTTTTCCGTTAACCAGCTGTCGCACCCCTACGAACGACAACCCTCAGAAGTCGAAACATGTCGGAGTCGGAGTAGTTCATTCGTAAATAAAATATTTTTCTCGCTTATTATGGCCGAATAAATTAATTTAATAATAAAAATGATACTAATAATAATAATACAAGCTACTAAGCCTGATACATACAAGCTAATAAGCCATAGATCATACAAGCTAATAAGCCTGATGTAGTCCTTCTCGACCACCAGACCAGAAATATATTTGTCGTGGAGTTTTCAGCTCCTGGCGAGACGAATATTGTCAGAAAAGACGAGGAAAAACGGATAAAATATCGAGATTTTCCCTTCGAACTCCGCAGACTCTATCCAGATCACTCTGTCAAAATTGTGTTTCTGATTATTGGAGTGCTTGGTGAATTGATGTCCTCTCTACTCTCGAATCTTAAAATCATACCGGCTTGCCGCACTAAGTCAGAAATCTTAGCCATACAGATGCAGACGACTGTAATTCTTGGCTCACTGCTCTTGCTCAAGGCACATGATTATCGGATCCAATGATCACTTTCCCCACGGTTGTGGGGAGTGGTCATTGGTTGATAATGCTGGCGCGTCCTCCCGAATGTATCGGGGCTTCATGGCCTGACTAAAAATTATACAGTGAGTATAAGAAAATATGCCAAAATATTTTGATCAAGACACTGATATGATTATTTTGAGTAGAGTATGTTATTATATCGAGCAGATTTTTTTTTATTGTTCAACTTGAAAGGGCTATATTTTCAGGAGAAGCTTATTTTTGAAAGAAAGGCTTCGGCTCCCTACTTCCCCATCTTTACACAAAAAAGGTTCTTCTGAGGATGGGTCTGTACTTTCAATATTGACATACACTCGTTTTGGAACTGCCGGCGAAATGAGACCAGTTAGCTGTGGGGAGGCTGATATTAATTTGTCGAAGCGTGATCTTAGTTTTATGGCTTAGAGACGTATCTTCTGCGAATGTACTACACGATAATGTGAAATGTTCATCCTGACGAAAATCAAGTAAAACGCATTTTAAAATTATCATTTCAACCTTTTTCTTCAAAAAATTAAACATTAGAAAAAGAAGAATTAAATAATACATTCAACATTTAAAGGGATTCGTTTCTATTTCACCATCGGTTATAGCTAATAAATGGTAATGAATCTGTTACCTGTATGAGAAAAACAAAGATGACATATTTTAGAGGCATGCTGTTCTGTTTACTTATGTTCCGAGTTCCGAGTCATTCTGTGACATATGACATATTGTGCACCTAACCTATCTTCATCTATATGAATAAATAACATAACAACTACTGTTTATGTGGCTTGTGGAGGTGATATTGAACTGTAATTTATATTTTGCCTTAATTTGATCCTATTGACATGATTCTTCTTCTTATAGCATACTACTAACCTGAACTCCGATCTAGCATTCTAGGCGCTGTTGCCAATGTGTGAATTAGAAACTACTTTTCGAAGTGAATTAGAAAAACTCGTGAATTAAACTCAACTTTATTTTGTTCAAACTTGCATTTGCTGTGATAACCCAAATTGAAGAACATTCCCCATTCTAGGAACTCTAAACTGTTCCATTTGCTATCCAGGCTCGGCTATTATAAACTCCCCTTTGTTCACAGTCCTTTGTAACGGGGCTTCGCGATCCGAACTGAAGTAGGTACGCGCGATAGCCGCGGGCGTCGGCGGCCATTGTGCTGTTCCCTGTCCGTCCTTTGCCACCCGCCGCCGACCCACTCCCCCGACGCCCCCGTCCCATCGCCCTTATCTACCTACACTTCGCGATCGTACGCCTGTGTGTGTCAGAGTAATTTGCAGATGCCTCACTAGCCGTCCGTTAGCCGTTCATCCGACCGCTCACCCAGCTTAATTCGCCGGCTTTCAGGCGATCCTGCTGTATTCGTGGACATTGACCGTATACGGGGGTTTCTAAGTCCATCTCGATCTATAATGAAAATACTTATTCAGTTCGGCAGGGATAAGTTGGTCAAACCATAAGAAATTTGCAAACTAGTATTGCGGAACATCAGAAGTGGGATATGCAGTTTGCTTTAAGTAATAAGATTTTTCAACATAAATTATTGTGATTCAGTTTGAATTAGGTAATATTTTCTTGATCGTACACTGTTATGCCAAGATTTCTTTCGAATTGACGATTTTATTTTAAGTCAGTTGCCTACTTTACAGAGCATTAGTTTTTTTACATGTTTACGGAAATCATAAAGGAGCTAACTTCTTCACTACTTGAAATGCAAAAGACATGGAGTCAATAAGTTTATAATTAACAAAAGTAGTGAAGATAGCGTAAAATCGTTTTTCCTAATCATCTCAAAAAAAATGTTTAAATTATTATATAAGGTCTTGAAAGAAAAGAGTTCAGAATTAACGCCAATGAATATTTTGCAAATTTTCCAACATATTCAACTGGACTCAAAATTCACTTATGAATTTCGACAAATGAAAAATATAACTATTTTCAGATTGGAGGGGAATATTTTCAAGAGACATTTTTTTTTGTGAAAAAAGCTTTTTTTGGCTTTCTACTTCTCCATCTTTCTACTAAAAATGTGGGAAGAAGAGAAAAAAGCAATCAAGCTCCAAATAAATTTTTCACAAAGAGCTCATGTATGAAAGTAACTTTCAAATGTAAACTGGAAAAACGGTCCCCTGGAAACAAACTCCTTCCACATGAGCATTGAATTATATAAGAATCCCTCTACAGTTTGTACTACAAACATTCATCACGGAAATGAAACAGACATAGCTTCACAACATAATATACAGTGAGGACGTGTAAAAAGTCCCCCCACCTTAAATTTTGAACGGAACAAGCTATCGAGATCGGCTAAAATTCAGGTGAAATGATACTACCTTTACTACTTTTTGTGGTCACGTGGTCTAGTGTCAAAAGGGCACCATCAAATTTATTTTAAATGTAAAAAGGGGTCCTGTGGCTCCTGGTTTTGAAGGCCTTCGGAGTCTCTATCCAACACCGTCTGTGTTTGTAAAAATCGGTCTAGCCGTTTCAAACTGATAAGCGAAGCGTTTGAAATTCGCTTCAAATATGTAACAAATAAATTTAAAACCTGAATAACTTTTAATTGCAACTATTTTAACAAGTTCTCGAAATGTTCACCGTTTACTTCTTGACAGAAAAAAGTCTGCTTTGGAATTCATTCCGATCGTTATTAAATGTTTCCGGGGTGATACTATACATGTGTGTTACATGTATTATTCGGTCCATAAGTTCATGTAGTGACGTGACTGCGTGACGCACACCTGAGATTTTAGGTACTTCCTCAGAGAAAGGTTCTTAGGTGTCATGTCAGGTGACCTAGCTGGCCATTCAATGGGGCCACGGCGGCCTATCCATCGTCCCGGAAAATTATCGTTGAGCAATTCTGGGACAAGTCTGTAGTAATGAGGGGGTGCACCTTCTTTTTGAAAGGTAATATCCATGATAAATTCATTTGGGATTACCCCAAATACTTCTTGAATACTGTGATGGATCTGATTTTGAAACATATTTAAACACAGATGTCCAGTTATATTTTCTGCCATAAATATTGGACCTATGATATGGTAATCCAAATACGTCGAACTTCTCTGGAGTTTGAGTATAACCCTCCCGACAAACTTGCTGATTTACGTCTGAGCAATAACGCATATTCTGTCTTTTTACTGTTCCATTTTAAAAAAAACGTACTTTCTTCACAAAGTCAAGTCAAGTCAAAAATGTTTATTAGCTTTCAAGAATAATTACAAAATATTGTGAATGTGTTTTGTGTGGGGCCCTGCTATAGGCTTATGCCTCTTCAGGGACTTTCATAACTAAAACAAATAGAAATAATGTAACCGGAATTTTATGTTATGCGGTCAGAGTCTTCTATCCGAGTCGTCATCTGTTGATAGAATTGAATTTTTGATATATATGGGTGAAATTTGTGTTTTTTGAGATACTTTTTCACAGTGGTCTTAGATACGCCACAATTCGTGGCTACTACTTTCGTTGTTTGTTGCGGATTATTAACAAAAGCTGCCAGAACGTCGATTTGCTGTTTTTCTGAAATAGATTTTCTTCCAGATCCTTTTTTCCTCAATATGCAATCAGTCCTTTGAAATGTACCGACCAATTCCCTCAAATAGATACGAGATATTGGATTATTTGTGAAGCGCTCATTAAGTATTCTTTCTGCTTCACAGTAATTACGCCTAGCTTCAGCGTAAATTGAAATTGCTTCGGTTTTTTCTTCTAAAGGACGGGGACGAAGCATTTGGAAATTATAAAGAAACGCTGAAACCTATGAAAACTGTCAAAAGTATCGATATGATTAACGTCAATATTAGACTGATATTGAAATAAAATGCTTTTTGGAATCTCCAGCAAAATAACTAGGTATGAAAAACCGCAATGAAAACCACAATTTAAAGTACCAATAAAATACCACTATTTTACCACAAAAAATTGGCTTTTCGACCAGAATCAGTAACGGAGTTGAAATTCTGCTGCAATTAATAGTTAAAATAATTTATTTGTTAAATATTTGTAGCAAATTTCAATGAGTATGTCATTCGATTCCATATTTTTTAGGCTCTATCAGGAATTTTTGTTTCTGAATTTCCGTTGCGGCATTGCCAAGTTAATCCAGAAAACTTATTTTGCAGACAATATTTTTTCAATTCACCATCTGCATGTCTACAGCAATCAAGTAGATTTTTTTAGGAATAGTTACTTAACTCAATATGACTGAAATGGAGGGTCTTGGACCTATAAAACTTCGAGGTGAAGAAGTACAAGTGTCGGTGAAGGTGAAATATCTCGGAGTAATTCTAGATTCCAAACTGAACTGGAACCAACACTTGGACAGGATAAGGAAGAAAGCGGAAGTATGATGCTCGTCAGACGCACCTATGGAAAAACATGGTAGCTGAAACCACACATGGTATATTGGCTATACACGATGGTGGTTAAACCCATGACAACATATGCATCTCTGGTCTGCTGGCCAAAGATGAAGCAGGCGACCGCCATCAACAAACTAGGCAAGGTGCAAAGACTTGCATGTTTGGGAATGACGGGAGCAATGAGAACTACCCCAACAGCGGCATTGGAGACATTCCTGAATCTACCTCCTTTACACTTTGTCATAATGGGGGAGGCCATGATGGGCCAATTTAGACTGGAAAACTCATCGAACTACAAAAAATCGGACCTAACAGAAATTTCGGAACAAGTGGAGGAGCACATATTGAATATGTGCACGGACCCCATGACACCGAAGTACATCTTCAACACAAGAGAGAGAGAAGAGAGTCATCCCGAAAACATGCTTGGAAAAATCACCTGGTATACAGATGGATCGAAGACCAAACATGGAACGGGAGCTGGAATACACCGAGCGGATAGTAATATAATTTTCAGTGTGCAAGGCTTATCAAATTGAGACCTCAAAGAAATGAACGGATCAATATTTTTTCAGACAGCTTTCACGGGAGGTTTTCAAGTGACTTGGTGCATTCGATTCCACCAAGAGTGGTACATATCAGAAATACGCGACGGTTTGTGGCTGCTCATCGTATTGTGGATCAACTCAGTACAACTCGAACTTCATTGTTCAAGAACTCTTCCATTTGGAGAACCGCGTTTATCTAGAATAAACTTTCTTAGAACGTTTTTCCAAATGGATATAATCTCAAACGATTCAAATCCAACGCGAATCGCTGATTTAGCAAAGGCACCGCTGTTAGAGCCCTTCAAGTATTTTTCTGTAGTGCTTGTGATCTGTCTTTAAAAAAAGTTGAGTTTAAAGACTGTATTTTTATCGTAGACGATTTGTAGATCGAGTAATAGAGCTTATTTTCTGAAATATTCTCAGGTGGATGCAACCATATGGGAAAATTCAATTGCAATAATGACACATGGATGTGAAGCAATTTTATCACTTATCGTGAGAAGTGTTTTGAAAGAGATAATCACTTAAACTCGGTTTTCTCCGACATCTGTAATCTGTATAGTTTCCTTTGAAAAGAATTGGAAGCCTGGCTAGGCTGGTTCTTTATTAAGTCCCACCCAAATGAATAAATAAATTGATGGATTTAGCCGTTGCTACGTGGTAGGAGATCCTATTGAAGAAAAGAGAATTGAAACTTTCTATGTTTTTACCACTTTCATTTGTCACTAACGTTACTGCAGTTTCGTCTTATAAGGACATTTTCAAACTTTTACATTAAACTAGCAATGGTTGATAACATTAACCCTTATACAGCACCCCTGTAGGCTATCTACAGTTCGACAACAAATTTTATAAACAGAATTCAGGTTTACCAATGTGCTTAACCCTTAGTCCACTTTCAGCAGACATATTTACGAACAGCTTGGAGACCACTATAGTAAATTACGACCTAGGTAAAACATATATTCATTTTTTGTACAGCTATGTAGTCGATATTC
>WOGP01011151.1:0-10053 GCA_015342065.1 Leptinotarsa undecemlineata
TGATGAATTGCAATTATGACGGCTTATGTTTCTCTGCATTACGTATTCTATATATTACGATTATGATCTTGTAGCATTATGATGCATTGCGATTTATCTCCTTTGATGTTATGATGGAGTACATTATGATGTATTACATGGACCCATGCTATGCCATGAAATTTATGGTGTGTAGTATTTCACGGCCGGTATCTAATGAGTTGTTCAATGTTTCCGAGTGTATTGGCCGTGGTCTACAGCAGATATTATCAAAGGCGACAGACCCCTCTTTCCCAATGGACACTTTGGGCAAGTTGCTAGGGCCCTGCGATCGATAGAGGCCACCCTCAGATCAAATACAAAATCCCTAGTTCCTGTCAGATCACCAAACAATAACTAATATTTATTACCAATAATCAGTGGTACACTCATCAGTGTGACTCGCTCCATTTGAACTGAACGAACGTAGTGAAGTATGGAGCTCCAAGTTTGAATTAACCAACTAATTTAATCGAGAAATTACATAGATACTTGAAACCAAACTCGTCAATCTAACTGACTAAAATCTACGAGGCCTCCACTTCTTATACTCTCGTCCAACAGCCCTCCCAGTCGTCCACTACAACCACGCTACCTGCAACAAAATGATGAGGACCCCACCGGCCCACTAGGGGTTCTTATTACCAACAGCGATTTTTCTTATACACTGTTACAGAATACAATTGAAATATATGAATATGGTTCTATCTTCAGTGCAATCTCAAATAAAATATTTGTTAAAGTAATTTTTCCACACCGCCCAGTTACTTTTGTGGACTATATTACATTTATCTAGTCCTTTCATGTGATTGTTAATGAAAATAAATATTTAACCTTGTTTATCTACACTCTTTGTCTATTCTAACAAAATAGTGTTCTTTCAAAGTCATAGGGGCTCCATTGGTCGAAGTGATTTACCTTGCTGCGACGCACAAGGCGTAAATCAGATCCTTAATCAGATCACTTCAACCGTTGCTGCATCTGCCGCAGTAGCAGACGAAACGTGAAGTGAGAAAACATGTAGACCAAGGCCCCAGCGATTCAAATTCAATGTGAATCACTACTTTCGCACAGGAACCGTTCTGAGAGCGATTTGATAATTTTTATGTAGTGATTGTGTTTTGTCCTTAAAAAAAATAGTGAACCCAGAAACATCGGACAATTCGTTTGTTGAGTGAAACTGTCGTAATCGAAACTTATAAAACTCCGAATAGTTCCTTGAAGTTCAAACTGAGTTTAAATTTTTATTAAACTTAGTTTAAACTTTATGAGGGCCCCAAATCGGTGAAAAACGATAGTGTCGATTTTAAATGTTTGAAACGACTCAGATGTCAATAGTGACTCAACCAAAAAAGATTTTATTATTGATAATATATATTGTGAAACTGACCCTTAAATTATCATTCATAAATGCCATCACTTCCATTATGGCCAGAATAATTTCCCTCCAATGAAGTCTCGGAACTCTCTTTACGTCATGTGCCAAAAGTCAGTTCTATTTCCTAATCCCTATGAACAGCCCTGGATAGTATTAACAATTCAAACAAAGTATTTCGATTTCTACAACTTTTTCTCAAGATGTCATCAATTGAAAATGAATGAAACGGGAAAACTGTAGGAGGAGTCGCATGAATATGAAACGAAGTATTTGGTGCTCTCCAAGGATCATTTTTATTGTTGATGTTGATGAGATGACATACTATTCATCTATTTTTCGTTATTTTTAATATTCATTGCGTATAACTGATAGTTATTCATGATTGTAGTAAGGTTTTTATGAATGTTCACGAGTCAATCATGAAAAGTGCTGGCGTGTGGCCAAGTTATTTCGAAATCAAACGAATTAAAATTGAAGTTCAATTCCAAATTTGAATAAAATAGGTGATGAAATGATATGAGGAATACCTTCTACTTTTTGATATTTCTGAATATACTTTAATTGTTTGAAAGAATGGGAAAAATTCATGCATCATGGAACATAATTTCGCTTTTCGTTATTGGCAAGCCTGGAACTAATCGATGTCAGTGTCATCTTGCGGCTGCGCCCGCGCATTGATTGCATTTACGTTTCTCTTTGACTTTGTAGGTTGTGTGGGTATGTTATGGTTTTAAAATTTTTTGGAATCTTCAAATTTTTAATCAATCTCCATCCGATTTCTGAGAATTTCTCTCTATTCAGTAATTTCACGAACATTTTCATTTCTCATTTTAAATATTTTCAACGTAAGGCAAAGCGATAAGAATATTTTTGAAATATTAGGTTATGTGTAGTAATTGTTTTAAAACTATTTTTAATTAGGTTTCCAGGATGGGAGCTTACAAGTACATTCAGGAATTGTATAGGAAGAAACAAAGCGATGTTCTCAGGTTTCTTCTTAGAGTTCGAGTGTGGCAATATAGCCAGTTGACATAACTACACCGTACCCCACGTCCCAGCCGTCCCGACAAAGCTAGAAGGTTGGGATACAGAGCTAAACCAGGTTTAGTCGTTTTCCGTATCCGTGTACTACGTGGTTGTCGTAAACTTCCTATTCCGAAATCAGCCACCTATGGTAAACTAGAGTCAAGGAGTAAATGAATTAAAACCTGTTCTTAACTTGCAAGTTATTGCTGAGGAACGTGTAGGAAGAAGATGTGGTGGATTGAGAGTTCTCAACTCATACTGGGTTGCTCAGGACTCTTCTTATAAATATTTTGAAGTTTTTCTGGTTGACCCATCACATAACACAACACGTCGTGATCCTAAAATTAATTGGATTGTGAATGCCATCCACAAACACTGTGAACTACCTGGTTAACCGTCTTCAGGAAAGTATTCACGTGGTTTGGGCAAGGGACACATATATTCCCAAACAGAGGGTGGTTCCAGACGAGCTGCCTGGCTCAGACGCAATTGCGCAGAAAACGATAAGTTATGTTTAACTTTTTTGATAAATATTGAAAACTACATCTGAATCTGGCATGACAAATATAACCTGGCAAATGTAGCGCTATTTTTCGAATATCCTTGCGAGATTGACCGAAATAAATATTTGAAGTCATAAGTATGTATTTTTCCAATTGTTTCTTCTATTTGTCGATGAAGTTCTCCCTATACCTTTGATAACCAGTTTTTGTGGATGTTATTGATAAAACCGTATTGCTTATTTCTTCAACAGTGAATTTTCCACAAAACTGTGTCAGAGTGCAATAATAATCAACCCCAAAATAACTTCTCTTGCAGCACGCAGTATCACTGCGTGTAATACTAGTCGATCAGACTTTCTTAACAAAATTATATGCAGCAGAAGCTCAAAAAGTCAACAAACAGCACATATATATGGTTATTGTGATGTACCTACTGTTAGGAACTTTTGGTGTAGTAATGAATATTACTGAAGTTCAATCCCAACACTAAACCATTACTTTTAACATTTTGACACGTGTTTCGATGCCAAGTGATCATCTTCAAGAGGAACATCAAACTGATCTCCCTCTTGATGATGTTGCCTATATCAGACTAGTTGAGGGTGATGACGCAAATTGGGGAAGCTCAACGAAAGCAGGAAGATGTACTAGGTAGGCCTGACATAACATGAGAGTAAGTAATAATATTGGTGACATAATGATAGTGACGATAATGAAATTCACCTTAGGTGGTGAGGGGATTGAAATATGTTATCCTGAAGATGATGAAAATATAGCAATTTTATTTGTTTTTTTTTTCTTGGCTCAAAAATCCACATAAATGTGTGATGAAGCACGTGTCTACCAAAGGTTAGCCTTCAGAAAGATGAAAAAAGAGAAAACTTCTGTTCCTTTCATCTGACAAACATTTGTCGTATGGCAGTTATGAAGAACAGGTATATACGAATGATACGTTGTGAGGAGCGTTGAATAAATTTGATATTATGAATAATTTGACGTTCAGAGGGACCATCTACTAATTATACAGCTACATAGTTATACAGGGCCTGAAATGTTTCACAATATTTCTGATGAATTAAGAGAGTATTGAAGTTTATTTTAGTTTTGAAATTAAATAGGAAATTTCAAGTACATTTGTTGAGCAGTTCGTTCTATTTGGGACTTGTTCAATGATTACCATATTCCTACTGCCTCCTTTTATATGTTTATTTGGAATCATAAGTTGAATCCCAACATTCACCTTCACCTGTTAATAATAAAATAATTGATAAAAGAATCCATATTCAACCTAATTTTTTACATCATCAGACTGAATTTAAAATTATTGAAACGCACCGTAAATAATATGATTAATGAATCTGAGACTAACATGTGACTTTCAAAGCTACGGAAAATCGACTAATTACAAAATTTTGACACGTGTAAATTAATGATTCCAACTGTGAAATGACAACCGTTGCCAAAAATATACGTCGTTGATTATTTCGTTACTGAATATGAAAGTTTATTCGGTCGGATAAAAATGGAATTGCGTTGAAATTTAAGTGGGATATAGTTTGTGTTCCAATGAGTAGGCAAAATTATGAATCACTTGTTGATCAGTAGGAAATGAAGCTCGCCAAACTATTTCTTTATATATTTTCACCAACTGTCATAATATATGTAACGTGAGTTTGAAAAACCATTAAGCATATTTTGAGCTTCATTGACTGAATTTCAGTAAATATGCACTACTTTCCAGTTTCCAAGGTGTTTCTACTCTTTATCTTCGTGATATTCCTCAATCTAGAGCCTATAAATATACAAGGTGTTAATTTGGAAGAGTTTGCCGAAAAACGAGGGCTAAAAACATTGTTTGATGCTGATACTAATACTTTTTCGTTGGTGTTTTCTTGTCATATTGGGTGTGCCTACCGTGTTAGGAATCACACGTTAAAAGGTAAGACCTGTAACTCTCCTAATTTCTGGTGAGTTTGTCAAAAGAAGAAAAATACATCTGAAAATATATGAATAACTTTCGTAAAATCTTAAATTAGCCTTTCTAAGCATGGATAATATGTACTCCAAAGTACGTCGTTTCTTTTTTCGATTTTTCATTATATTTGACGTCAAAGAAAGGTAGTAATAAAAGTCATGGAATTTGTAATTGCCCATTGAAAACTCTCTATTTTATCTGATCAATCACTGGATGAAAAATTATCAAAAACTGAATAGTGATGAACGATTATGAAGAAGATGTTTGCTTGCTTTGAAACTTCAACTTTTCCATAAGTTGTAGAACTCAGTACAAGAATATCTAACTTATATCAATTCATCCAAGATTGTTCAATTACCCCGTGAATTAAAATAGTTTTTTTGTTCCATCTAACAACATTTCAGTATCCATTTCGTTGAATTTTTCCCTGTTTCATGTAAACATTATTAAACGTATCTTAATTCTTCACTACGTGAGTTTGAGAAAAAACGGCACCAGTCTAAACACAGATATTCTTCACATATCGTAAAATCGTTATGATTTATTGGGTGTAAAGCGAAACGAGGGTAAGTAACATTCATAAAAGGAAGAAATGCTCAGTCGTTAAATTATGAAGTTAACATGTATTAGAGCTAAGTTCTTCAACGTCTATATAATTCACATTTTTTCTTGTACCGCTTTAGAATATGTCTCTTTCAAAAAATCAAATCACAGATGTTCCACTTTAGGATTTTTTTTATTTTTATTATGCATTTCTCTCAACAATATTGTGTGATGGTTTTGTTCATTGGTAGTAATCATACTACAATTAATTGATTATGATAAAGATGTACGAGTAAACTACATTATTCATCATTTTGAAATAGTTTCAAATCTCTTTCCACATAAATAAAATTTTAAAATTAACTTGTCAGAAGTTTCACTGAAATAAATGAAAAAAAGTCATCAAACAAGGTTCACTTTATCAACTATTTCACTTACAGTAGAAAAAGATCTATCCCACATTTTGCTAAATATTTGGTGGCATCTCACAGGTTATTTTTCCAAATTATACCACTATTGTATGTGTAAGAATATCTGAAAAAGTACGTTGGTGGTTCAGAAATAACAATTTTTGGATAATCCAATAAAAAAAAGTGCGGTGCTATTAGATATGGCAATTTTGAAGGTCATTCTCTCCTGCTGATCTTGGGGAAACTGAAAAGTCATGTATAGAAAGTATCACTCCGTTGAGAAAATCATTCTCTAGGAGTTGATGCTCGTTTCCAACAAGCGCATCAAACCAATTAGAGGTAGGAGTCAACAAGTAAAAATAACAGAACCAACAATAGTATTTTCTAGAAACAGACCATGCATTCAACTTTCCTGGATGCTGTACTCTCTCAATAGCAGTCTACAAATCACTTTAGTGTCTGTGATTATATCTGACGTAACCATGAAAACGAATAAAACAAATATGGCTCTTTCATACTTGATTATTTTCAAAATTATATACGGCATTTTAAATTATCTTTATGACCTTTTTTAATGGGTGTATTTTATCGGGATAAATCTTCAAAATACTACTACCTGGAATGTTTCATTTTCAATAGCAACAGCAAATTTGTCACAGAAACATAAATGGAAATCTAAAAAATTACTGTCTTTAAAAAATCCTCATAAAACCTTAGCTTATGTTCTAACAACAGGTTTTCCGTATCAATAATAATGCAATAAAAGTGTGTTTGTGAAGAGGTTTAAAATTGCTTTGAAATTTTGTGTCCCTTCGCACCTTTTTAAAACCAAATCGACCTGTCTCTGAAATTGGAAGAATCTCTTTGACAAAAATAATTACAGGTGGACTACTATTGTGGACAAACCACCATAGAACATGCATGGATAGTTTTAATTTTTTCCAAAGTACTTGTTATGCTTTTCAGAAAAGACAGACTCGTTTTTTAATCAAAATAATCAGTCTGGAAATCTGAATTCGAGTGTGGGGGCCACTTGTTGGCATATATTTTGGCAAACCGCCCATAACACCTAACAAGAGCCCCTCCTTCTGGCCCAAATTCTTAAATTTACGATGGGTTTGACGTCATTATTATCCTGACGTGTCCAAAACCATGAAAATAAACTTTTCTTTCAAAGAAACACATCCAAATGTAAATATATCTCGAAAGTTTATTTTTTCATGTTGGTTCCTTTTGTAGAACATCTGGACTTTCCACTTTCAGGACGCTTTTCAAATAGGTGAAATCTAACCCCATTATTTAGAAATGCCCCAGGAAATTTACAAATCAATACTGGGGTGTGAAGATCTCATTGATGCAGAATATATTGTAGGGAGTGAAATAGAGTCATTTTTAGCGGGGTCTCAGCCGAGGTAGTAGTTATTTTCTGATAGATATTTCTCATATTCACGAATTGAGCTGGTGGTATCCAACTTTCCACTACTTAGGAAAAAAATTTTCTTGGAAAGTACCAGAACCAGGAAATGAAAAACTGGACCATTATGAATATGTTGCTTTGGCGAAAAAGTTGACTAATATTCTCAATACAAAAGAAACTCGACTACATTTTTATAGTAGTGCCTTATTTGTATTTGTCAATAAATCAGAGTGAATGCAAGAATGAAAACCTAAAACTTGTATTAGGGCAATATTTCCTCAACTAATTAGACAAAAAATATGCCTACGTCATCCGAGAATAAATAGCTTGTAAAAGAGAGCAATGTCTGGCCAATCTAGTTTGGCTCTGTCTAGGTACAATTACGATAATTGTTCATTAAGTCAAAATATAAGGAATATTATTAATTTTCAATCATAATAAATATATTCTTTTTCTAAATCACCAAATTTATTTATTGCTTCATAGTAGTGTGTTTATTTGTACAAGTTAGAGTGATACTACTTCCACATATTTCAAATCTAGTAACACATTCTCAATAGAAGTCTGAACCATCCAACTTCATCTTTATTCACGTTCAAACAGATCCATCCTTTTTTCCAGCTCTCAGTCCTGAGCATCACGTCAGTCCGGCTGAACCAGCAATAGACTCCCACCTATCAAGCAACAGCTCTGAATGTCCTGATGAGCTCTACAATTTGACGAAACTAGCAGAAGTTGCTGTTGCGACGGGACAAATTTTGGAGCATCGCCGCCTTCATTCCCCATCAAGTACCATCGATGATGAGCCACCATCGTTTACATATACACATAAACTCTTCGATAAATCTTCTAGAACTCCGAGACCACATTTAATAAAGGTAAGAGGGATTTCAAGATTTTTATTATTGGCGCATTCGCCATAATATGGAGAAATTTGTAATTTAATCTGTAATGCGTGTCAATCAACAGATGCTCAGCAAAATCGGTTGAAACTTTCAGTCGCACAATTTTTCCAATGAGACCTTTTTATATAGAGTGTGTCATGTAACTGTGATCAATACTTACTTTCCTATTTCAAATTCAGGACCCTGTATATTATTCAACCCTTGGTTTCTTCAGTACCTTCCGTACATATTTCATGTGTGGGAATTGTTTCGGGAATAACACTACCAATGAACAAGCAACAGTAAAAATTTGATGAAATATCAGGGTTTTTTATACTTACGTAAAGGTTATTTCAAATGATTTTCTGGTCCTTCAGGACCACCTTTATCATCAGTAGGCTGTGTTTTATGAACAATCAATTTCAGATACCGCCACAAAAAAATCTACAGGAAAAAAGTCGGGTGGTCTTGGTGGCTATTCTATTGTTTCTTTTCGATCATCTGGCAGGAAATGTATCATTCAGCCACTGTTCAAATGGAAGGAAGTAGAGTGGAAGAAGTCCATCTTGCAAAATCATGTTACCATCAGTTTCCCAAACTAGTTGTTATAATGGGGTGTTTTATGTTTTCAAGCACATTAGAGTTATATTTTTCCAATGAATGAAGATCCTATAACAGTATTTTCGAAATATCAGCCCAAAAGTTCACTTTCTCTGGATAATGTGTTTGTCCTTACCCAAAAAGTCGCGGATTCTTCTGTTTGTCAACATGCCGATTAAAAAAATACGTACACTCATCATTATGCTGCAAAATTTCGGTCACATTATCTTACATGAATACGAGTGCACCCCAGACACAACATTATAAACTCATTTCTCAATCCTGTCCACAACACACATTCTTTTATTTTTTTTAGAAAATTCCTGTAGTTGTCCCTATTCTTTCACCAAAATATGTAAAAGTTTCTTCATTTCTGACTTTTCGGAAGCTTGTGACTAAATTTCGAACCCAGTTTACATTATTGGACATTAAACCACCACCACGCATACGTATAGTGATGACCGAAGAAAATATTGCGGCTGTATCCGTCAGTGTTCGTGATGATCGTGAAATGTCGATTCGCCGCCGTTCACAGCAATAGGACCTCTGTTACTCCACTACGTAGAAAATTTTGCGAAAGGATTTGGCTGTAAAACCTTATAAGATACAGCTGGTGGAAGAATTGAAGCCACACGACCTCTCACAACCGTCTAATATTTGGTGAATGAGCGCTGGCAAAGTTGGAGAAAGATCCAGAGAAGAATGGATACGTTAACAAGCAAGTTCTTCAAAGACGACAATGTCCGGAACGTTACTGTTAGTGGTGAGTGCTACCGTGTGATGATTGACGACTTTTTGTTGTCCAAAATGGAAGAATTGGACATGCCTGACATGTGGTTTCAGCCGCATGTCACATGGCACGCGAAACAATGGCCCAATTAAGAGCCGCCTTCGTTGAACAGTTTCACACATTTGGGGTCCGTCAATTGGCCGCCTACATCGTGTGATTCAACGCCACTGGATTATTTCTTGTGGGGTCATTTTAAGGCCTATGTCTATAGGAATAAACCAGCAACGACTGATGCTCTGGAAGTTAATATTGAACTATTTATACGTGAAATACCGATCGATATGTTAGAGAGAGTGTTAGAGATAATATTGTAAATGAAATAATCAATGAAATTGCACCTTCGAAAGCTCATTTCTCGACACATCTGGGTAAATCCCCTACTACCGTAAATGGAAATTCTCTTTTCATCTATTCTCCAACGGAAGAAGAAATAACTGATATAATAAAATCATTCAAGAATTCCAATTCAACTGACATCTACAACCACTCAGTGTGTATGTATAAAGAAA
>WOGP01011152.1:0-10052 GCA_015342065.1 Leptinotarsa undecemlineata
GCGAGTATGTAGTATTCTGAAGTATTTTCAGTTCAATCAATCGATTCAAAAACACTTCTCTAACTTTTTTGACAGCTTCTGATAATTCCTTTTCCATATTATTAGTTTCACTATTACTGTCGTCATTCAAATCAATAATGAATTTATTCCCACCATTAATATGGAAGTGTCCAATCTCCATATTTTTTTTCAAATAAAATTACTTTTTTTTTCTTTTCTGCCAGTCTTCTTCGGTAATATTAGATACTTCTTCTTCAACTAGCTTTATTACCCCCTTATCAAATTTTGGAAAATTATTTTCACAAGTGATGCTTTGTTTCAATTTTCCTCAAATCCACTCGATGGGATTGAAAACATAAGTATGGGGCGAGTCTCAGTGTGGTGTGTCCATACTTTTCAGCAATTCCCTCAAGAAATGTTCCCTCAAATGTTTTTGTCTGTAAAACTTCAAGTAGTTGGTTTTTGGTATAGTTATCTTCATAATACAAATTGATATCCATTAAAACACTTTGTACTTCATCTTTCCTCGAATTTCTATTCAGCACTTTGATGGGCTGTCGCGAATGATAGGAAGCGTTTTCAAGAAGTATTACACTATTCAAATCCAAATTTCAGATCAATGTGTTGTCAAACCATAACTCAAGAATATTAGCTTACATGTTCTTATGATAGTCAACATTGCAGTCCTCAAGTTTTTTCCACCTAATTTCAAAGAATTCAAAACCTTCCTCCGAAATGCACAATAATTAGTGGCAATCCTCTGTTTGCTGCCATGTCCACCCATCACCACCATCACCATCAGTCCACCCTTTTGTAACTGTGTCGTGAGTGTCATACCAAGCTTCGTCCAAATAGAAAATTTGCCGTTGTTCCTGTCTATATTCAGTTATTTGTTCTAAGTATTTGTTACGCAATTCCACTATTCTTCTGCTTTCCATAACTGCTTGACGTTTGTTCATCATTTCAAATCTAAATTCTAGTTTCTTTATCTAATTCTGAAGAGTTTTACAGCAGCTCACGTTATGGCTGGAAGTAGGTATTCAATTTCTCCCTTATGATTTCAGTTGTAGGAATATCATTGCTTTTGTAACAGTCATATATGGTTGACCATAACTTGACTTCAAATTTAATTTTATGACTCTTCAGCCAATCATAAAACTCGGTTAGTAAAAATTACCCAATACGAATCGCCAATTTTTTAGTCTACGTGGACTAGTTGCCCGCGTCATTATTTCTCTGCATCAGCTTTAACGATTCATAACACAGGATACTTCGACAATAATAACATTTAGTAACGATATAACCACATATGCCCTCTAAACTCTCAATTTCAGATTACATAACATTGAAGTGACTTATGCGAAATTAGAAAATATCAAAATACTGAACAATCACATTCTCAGTGTTTGTATATAGTAGAACTAGTACTATATTGCTGTATCGCTGCTGTTCCAATGTTTTGACAGAATCAGAATCAACGAACTCAGGCGTTCTCAGTATTATAGAGCAGTGCTTTAAAAATATTAGTCTACAGCGCCATCTAGTGGCGAGCGACAGAAAAATTGATAGCCTTAAAACCTTCTCTATGAAAAATTACTTATACATGTCACGATTGATTGAACGATGTAGAAGATAATCACTTATCAACCAACCAACAAACATCCATTTCTATACATTAGATTTGGGATCCTTGCTGAAAAAATTGTACTTTCCTGAATGAATCCGCGATAAGATCCAATAGGATTAGAAAACTAGACATCACGAATATCTAATATCAACAACAGGTGATGCCGTGATTGATTTCTGCAAGGTTCATCTGTTGAATAATGAAAAGAAGCATCTGCGAAAATTTCCTCTGTGAGAAAATTTGTAAAAGTATTTTTCGAATAAAATTCAATGTTTTCTTCTTATTTCTTCTAAGTGGTGAATGATTCAAATTTTGTTTAAAATTATTTAAATTGTATTTTTCTCGTACTTATGTATCTCTCATCGACACAGCCATCGATTTTCGCATTGAATTCCGCCACCAGAGAAAATTTCAAATAAAAATAAATATTTTTCAGGAATGATAACCCCTACCAGTGGTAATGGAAGAATTAACGGCTGTGACATTAGAACTAATATGGATGGGGTGAGAAGTAGCCTCGGACTCTGTCCTCAACACAATATCATTTTTGATGATTTGACAGTATCAGAACACCTCTACTTCTTCAGTAAACTGAAAGGACTATCAGGAAAACAAGTCCAACAAGATATTGATAAGTACATCAACCTTCTAGAACTGGAACCAAAGGTATGCTGATGATGTTGTTCCTGTTAACAGTGGTATTTCGTGAATTAAGAGAGCAGTGAGTTCAAGGACCATTGGTCATGAGGAGACTAGCTGATTCTGAATTGCATCAATTTTTTCCTAATACCGAAATACCGATGAGGAAGTTTAGTCTTTAGTTCTTCCGCCTTTTTTAAATGCAATCACTCTCACTCGTAACTAAAAACTGTAGTCATTCTTTCATTTTCTCTGCACTAGTATGATTCAGGCATAAGCTGACCAAGTACTTTGCATTCTTCATGATCGTATTCGCTCACCAAGGAATATATCTGTTCAACTGAGGAATAATATTCTATGACCATAAACGTGGTTACTCCCTGTGTGCTATCTTGGTCTGTAAAATCCTTTATCTCAAAGACCTTCCGGCTAAACTAATATCCAGGTCTGCCTTGTAGAATTCCCAGTTTATCTATTGGAAATTTTGATCGAGGTATGATGGCCAGCAATGTTTATCAATTATGAGCTGTGATCAGTCTGATCTGCAAGCCCTCAATAACATTTTGACTTACTTGGTTCGTAGTGGTTTCTTGTGGATCTCTTCCGCTGATCGTCTTCATTTTGACTACTGCCAAGTCGTTGGAAAAAACTAAACAATGGCGATATATAGGTTTCTTTTAGCGGACAACTATGCATATTTCTGGGGTTGTTAACGTTCCCTGTGAGTCTCCCCAATCTCATGATTGTCATCTGTAAACTTTGGGTCCTTGTGTGACTTTCGCAATCACTGCCAAATTCTCCTTATTGACGTAGGTTTGGTAGTAGTATTCTCAATATCATTGCTTGAATTGAGGACCTTCAGGACCCTGTAGGAGGTCATGCCCAGCTTGTAGTAGAAATCGAACATATTCCCCTTCAAAGTCCTGTAGGATATTTCCTCTATAGAGAAGACCAGGTTTCGACCTTCAATGGATGATGAAGCTACGGTGTAGCACATCGTGTTTTGAATGATATCATGGATTGAATTTAGTTTGGTATTTTTTGTTAGGTAGAAGTAAAATGATTTCAATTGTTGGTCTTTATTTTCACAGTAGTATATATTGATTAGTGGTTCATGATTTTAAAAGAAAGTGATGTGGAGGATCAACCTATATCTTCGAGTTTCCAGAGAGAAAATAAATCGTACAAATTATTTAATTTGCAAAATCAAAACAAATATAATGTTAAAAAATATATGAGAAACATTTCTCTCTACTTGTATGTTTAGTACTTCATCTGTACATCTCAACATTTAACAAAACAATCAGAATAATGTGATGGAAAACACCATGGCGTTTATTCCACTTTTTCGGAACCCCGACGTCAACGCAAAACTTTATCTGTCGTCCATAATTCCCTCGAAATTAAAAGGATTATATTTTTATGGAAGAAAATTTTGGATTTCTACTTGCCCCTCAAAACCTACTGGTCTTCAATACCAACCCTACTAGAACACACTGTCTAGCGATCCAAAATTCGAGAATCTTCTCAAAATTCAATTTTAGTATCGTTCCCTGTTGAAATACTTCTTATGCATGCATGTATTTTCATGTATTGAGTCTGTATGTATTGAGTTTGAAATAATCCATTTCCTGAACATTTTTTCAGAGGAACCAAAAATCCTCGTCATTATCTGGAGGCATGAAGAGAAAATTATGCGTGGCTATGGCACTTTGTGGTAATTCTAAAGTGATAATGTTGGACGAACCTACTGCTGGTATGGATCCGTCTGCCAGAAGAGCTTTATGGAACTTATTGCAGAGTCAAAAGGAGGGTGAGAATTCTAAATTTATAATACACCATTATTCCAATTTGCTAGGTTATACGAACATAATTCAATAAACTATGCAGGCCAATACTTTAGTCCCAGTTCTGAAACACCGGGCAGGCGGTACTCGATTGAAGAGAAAATGTGAATACCAAAAAATTTAAAAAAAACCTATCACGATTACATATCATTTTGAAATACATGTGGATTCGTTTTCCGATGACATTACAGGTTAGGTTTCCAAATTTCTCCTACCGCTATTTTCGGTCAAACCACAACACTGACAAGATTACTTGGATGTCACACTAATAGGTGGTTCCACTTATGTCTCGCTTGTGTACTATTTTCATAGTAATTTCAATTCAAGAGCCACTGGTAGACAGCTGTTTCAGCCTCTTGGGCATTGTCAGTACCGAGCAGGAGGTTCTCGATTGAAGACAAAATGTGAAAAACCAAGAAAAGTACTTGATAAAAATAACAGCTTGAACCCAAACGAGACATACGTGGAACCACCTATTGGTGTGACACCCAAGTCAACTTTCCAAGTTTTAATGTTGGTGGTTGGTGGTCAGACCAATCAATCGACAACTGTGGTAGCAGAAATTCAGAAAGCTATCCTGGAATGCCATAGGAAAAATAATCCACATGTTTTTCAAAATGATATGAAGTCCAGAACCGCTTGTCCGGTACTGACGATGCCCAACAGGCTGAAACAGCTATATACCGGTGGATCAGAATAATAATTATCTATTTACCTTTTGATTTCCATGGAATTATTTTTGAGCAACTTTACTGCATACATTCTGTCAGTACTTGAAGTAACGCAAAAATCTAATAACAGGTAGCTTATTGAAAAAGAAATGTTTTTGCTTTTTACTGCTCGATTTCAGTACGACTGAAACTAGTGAAACAAAAATTTATATTAGACGGTCTTATTGAAAAAAAGATTATTATGATGTAATGAATTGAAAACTTAAAGAATCATTCGGAACGTCCTAGGTAGCAGGCAGCAGTCTTCACACCACTCTTCTCACCAATCTATGGTATTGATCGGATAGAAAAATAATAAAATCGTTAAGCGTAGCGAAACCTGAGTAAATATGTAAATTCTACACCGACCATTTCTTTCCAATCTTCAAAGCAGTTCTAATATCCACTTTTTGGTGTCCTTGAACTCTCTCAGGAACTGATGAGTTTCTTTCATCCCGGGAACAGAAAAAGTCGCAGGGGGCCAAGTCTGGCGAATACGGTGACTGAGGTATCATTACGGTGTTGTTTTTAGCAAAAAAATCAAGAATAAGCAGTGACAAGTGCGTAGGTGCACTAAGAAGTAACGATGGTATTTTTTGGTGGGTTTATGCCTATCGGAAGAGCCTGGATGATTCATCAGTGTCCAACCACTGTCTTGTACGTCTCTTGTTGTCGTCGTACACTTTTCACCATTCATGACAATCCTTTCCAAAAGTTGGTTGCACAAAAGCAAAAAAAAACAGACCTCGGAACGTGAAAATTTCTGTCGACGTTTTGAACTATCAAAAGCCGCATGGGAGCTAACCTCCAGTTCTTTCGCCATCCCACGCTCCGTTTGTAATGGGTCAGTGTCCTCCACAGTCATCAACTCTTCGTCCTGGATTACTGTACGTTGACAGCTTCAGAACTCAGCTTCGAGGTTGAAATCTTCGGAATGAAATTTAACAAACCAATACAGAATAGCTCGTTCCTTTACATTGTCATTGCCAAATGATGGGTTGATTTTTTTTGGGCTATTTTGACAGCGTCCTGGTACAATTTGAATCCGTTATGGAAAATTAGTTCAAAATTGTTCAACGACATCATATTGCAACGAGCTGGAAAGAGAACAAAATTTGAGAAAGAAGTGAAACCATGTATAGGGTACAAAATTCACGATACAGTAGAATGAATATTTACTGAGATATGAAGCTACAGAAATACATGACTTTGAGACAAATTAAACCTTTGAAACAGTCAATGTTATAAGTAAAAAAGGAAACGATTTTGGTATGTTCCCAGATATCCGAAGAATATTTGGACTCCTACATTTATCTTCGGTAGGTACTGATATTATTTTTCATTCCAGGACGAACAATGCTCCTCACCACACATTTCATGGACGAAGCTGACCTTCTTGGAGACAGAATTGCCATTATGGCCGGTGGCGAGTTGCAATGTTGTGGTTCAAGTTTTTTCCTCAAGAAGAAGTATGGCGCTGGATATAGTCTCATAATGGACAAGACAAACGATTGTGACGCCGGACAGGTGACGCGTCTATTGAGGAAGTACATTCCAGATATAAAAGTGAGATTTGATTTTATATCAATACCCAAATTGAATATAATTATGTTACTTCTTACTGATATTTTCAGATCATTAACTAGTTACTCTTTCCGTGAGTGCTTTCGTAACATTTCATAATTCCAAAAACATGCTGCTCTCGAGATTTTCCCAATATATAGAATATTCGTCTCACAAAGTGTTCAGCACATTGTTTTTCTTTTTTTGAATCACTGTTGAAAATTAGCGGCTACTTTCACGAGAAAATTTCTCACAAATTGGTTGATGAGTGCTTAAGTTGGTTTTTTCTGCGCCAGACGTTTTAGTTCTGCCTTTCAAAATTGTTACATTCACGGTTTTGAAGTTACCGAGTTTCTTGTTATTACATAAAATATAGAGGCATGGTTTTTCATGTGTTCATGATATTTTTAATGAGCAGTCCGATTTTGTGT
Organism: Leptinotarsa undecemlineata; assembly: GCA_015342065.1. Lineage (NCBI taxonomy): Eukaryota > Metazoa > Arthropoda > Insecta > Coleoptera > Chrysomelidae > Leptinotarsa > Leptinotarsa undecemlineata. The sequence continues at coordinate 6,818 of WOGP01011152.1, forward strand.
TTCTTGTGGATTGAGGTTGATTCTATAAATGGTTCTATATAGAACTATAGATATACAACTTGTAAGACTAACAAAATAGTTCTTATGAATCAAAAATCAGCAAGTACATAACTTTTTGAATGAGTTTATTTTTCCATTCATGGAACTACAACTTCAAACTAATATAAAACTCTAGATTTTATAGACCCATTTGAGTCCTTCCAGTATTTTCAAAACTTATCGAATAGGTAATGAATACGTTCATAGATTTGTATTGAGGTCTATATAGTTTCCGCGAATCGAGTGATACTGAGTCTGTAGTAATGGATGTTACTTCTGATATTAGATAGAGATATAAAATGTAAACTATTATCTTCCAATTTCCGAAAGCTCCTGAAACATGCATGCATGATTTTTTATATTCGTCTTGTTCATTGCTCATAAGAATTGTTTTTGCATGAGAATGAATGGAAAAATATTAAGAAAAATTTATTTAATTTCAATACTTTTTTTAATGTGTTGCAGAAATGCAACACCATGTATACGCTATCAATATTTAGGTGGTATGAAACTGAAGAAAACAATTTTTTTTTGTTGTTACAAAGTCCAACGCCTCACTTGGAACAAGTTGTTTGTGAAATTCCTGTACAGTTTGGAACTTTACATCTTACTATGTTCTCTGTCTAAATGGGTCAATGTTCAATTGAATCTTGTCTCACGTCTTTGGGAGGTACATATTGGGCGGAACGCCTCATTTTTTCTTTTAAATGTCGGTTTCAATGGATAAGGACGATCTATCTCTTTTTTCTCTTTCTCGCTGTGCACCAATTATATACAAACATTCAGCTATTTCTGTTTCGAACTCAGACAAAGTTGGCAATTTGTCAGTACTTGAACGCTGAACCAAAACCTGCTTATGAAGTACCCAAGAATTGACCACTGCCAAATCTAACAGATGACAGAACAGTCTGAAATACAACTTTTTACTACGAAGTAATATTTGGTGCCGTGCCAAATGCCTGTCCAACAAGTCAACACCACCCATGTGCTGGTTGTATTCCTTCACAATGTATGGACAATCCACTTCAATTATTTCCTTTCTCTTTCTATCAAAACACTGAAATTTACTCAGAGGTTTTTCTCCAGCAAAATTCGATAGGAGTGTTACAGTTGTCATTTCAGACAACATTTGAAATTTCTGTGCCCTTATATGAAGCAACATATTCATATGTAGCACCTCTATCTGCTTTTCTCATAGCTTTCTCATTTTCATAGCTTTCTCATCTGGCAACTTATAGTTTGACATCCTATTCCTCCTTACAGTAACCAGGCAGTATTTCTCTTCCAGCTAAGTATGATATCAACGGAATCAAGGTATAATAATTATCGAAGTAAATTCTGTGATTCAGGTTGTCTGGAATCATTTGTGCTAAAGAACCACGACATTGCTCTAGTACCCAAATCAGGAACTTTTGTTGAGTAATTGACATTTGCTTGCCCTGCATAAATTTCAACTCTATGAGCAAATCCTGATACGGAGGACAGAACGAAGAGTTTGAACCCCCACTTCTGAGGTTTGTGTGGTAAATATTGCTTCCGAAAATGTCTTGCTTTTGTAGAACAAATTTGCTCATCAAGGGATAGGTACTGCTGCATTGGAACTTTTGAGAAGTTTTTGTTCAGTGCAAAGAGGTCTTATTTAATGCAGTCTGTCAGAATGTGGCTTGTTTGCTTAATTATTGTTGAAATGAAGGAATTGTTTTATCTTTTCGAAACGATTCACTGACATTTTTTTTTATTGCATTAAATCCCAAAGTCTCAGACCAATAGGATCGGGTGTTCGTATTATGAAACAATGACATGTAGAAGCAAATTCTAATTTATTGTCCCACCTATGTACTGGTTATATTGACAGGTCTACTGGGATCCTTCTGTATTCCGTATAGATTTGACTGTTCTACAATATTACTTACTATATCATCGGTGAATAAAAAAGTGAAGAATTGATAAGGAGTATTAAATTCCATGATAAGAGTCGAATTCCCAAGAAATTTCATCTGGCTTTCATTCAGTATGATATTTTTTTCTTCCAAATAATATTTTCTTTTCCCTTTTGCTGTCCTTTTCGATTTGTTTTCTTTCCATTCAATGAGCTTTCTGATGTGGAAGGAACTGATACTGTCGTTTCCACAACATTTGTTTCCTGCTGGTTTTTTATCAAGGGTTCCTTCTTGGTCAGCTGTATCATCCAAGTCCAATTCGTTTTCACCTGCTTGATCTTCAAAATTTTAAACAAAATTCTCCAAATCCTGATCGCTCAGCAGAAAATTCGGATCTGCGATGCTATTATCAGAAAAATCATAGCCGTCTTCACTTTCACTCAGATTCTGTAGTTTTTCTTCCAAATCCTTATCTGAAAGTCATTTATTAGCAGTCATGCTGAAAACACATTTCATTTGAACTTTTTTGAGGTACGAAATTCCATAGCAGACATTGTTGCAGATATGTTACAACATGCACGAATACTTCTGCTTATTGGAATAGAAACTTACAACTGATTGAACGGTATGATGCATATCTGCAACAGAATGCAATGAAGGATTAATGACAATATTTCATTGAGAACATTGGAAATTATTCATCTAACAGATAACAGTTCGTGTGTCCGGGAACGAATTGAAAACTATTATTCGCAGAGTATTAACGGTCTATTCTGGACCATGTTTTATTTCATGTAAAGTTCATGCGATTTTATTTATTCATTTATTTATACACTTTTGTAAATGTTACACCCAACTACAGAATAGGGATATTAGTCAGATCACAATACAATACAATTACAATACGTTATTAGGTAAAAACAATACTTATAGAATTAGGTGAAGTGAAAAGACCTTATCTCAGAGATGGAACAGTAAAAAAATGTCGAGCTGACAACTTGCTGAATTGCATTTGACACACATGTTATGCAGAAGTAATCGTTTCAGAATATTTGCACGTGGTGTTGGCAGATAAAAAGAATTAACCACTCTAGAGGTTAGTTTAGGTTCACTGAAATTAAGTTTTAGCAGAATATGTGGGTCATATTATTAATTAGTTTAAAAAGAAAAATTGTGAAGTGACCATCACGACGGCAACTCAAGCTAATCATGGCATGTCTAGCTAACAATGCATCATGGGGAAATCCAATTGGAGGATAGATATTGTCTGATCTATAGGAGAGAAGTTTCAGAAAAGGACTTTGTATTGATTCAAC